>JABYPW010000160.1:0-35590 GCA_016880775.1 Phymatotrichopsis omnivora | reverse complement strand
TCTATTTTTTTTTTTTTTTTTTTTTTTTTTTTATAAAGTACGATGAAAAAATAATTCTACAGTTACTACTCTATAAAAACTAAGTATGAAGTTGTTACTACTACGGAAAGGGCCACACCATTTTGGCGCTGAGTCCATTTTGCGCTCAAAATTTGAATAGCGCTTATTTGTACCCGGAGAGGAAAATTCAATAACAACAGATAAATGAGTACTGTTGCTTATTAATACTGGGTTATTTTAACCCAGGCAGAGACAAACAGTACATTTCCGAGTTTCTATATAACGTTTTACATCACCCGCCTGACGTCCAATAGTTGATTGCGTCGGCTATGGTTGAATCAACTTTGTCATGAGAATGCCGAACGCATTTCATTATTACAATAAACACACTGAGGATAGAAGTTATTAACGGCGTTGGCTTTTTAGCCATAGTTGCTGTACTCTCATTTTCATAGGAGCAAAAGGTATATTCACATAAGAATCATAAATACTAAGTGAGTTCTTCCAGATAAGGAAGTGTATACTGAGCTAACATATCGTACGACAGACAACATTGGAAAGGAGAGCTGCAGCATTTGGAAGTGTCTATAAAAACTTGGCTGCCGGTAAATTTTCTTGCATACTCCTCCGGGTATCTTGTTTCTAAAATTACAACAAATTTGAGGCGACGTTCGATTCACGACTGAACATGCTTCGGTGCTGCTCCGCAAGCCTGTGCAATGTGAAGTCCAAAACAGAGACAAAGTGGGCCATTTACTAATGAAGTGTCGAACATTGATCACTACATTTTCTCTCTCCATCCACATTAATGCTGGACCGGTGGTCACCCTGAAATTAAAAAGGTATCATTCCCTTATACCAAAATGTTTAAGAAAATCCTGTGCTCAGTATAGCTGAGATACACAATATTTCTTCTTTGTCAAAGGGTTATATTTGAAAAGCTTGGCAATAATTTCGCTGCAAGGAACAGTCATGATATTCCTTCCTTACATGCTGCGTTTTCTTCGCCACTCACCGTCAGGCGGCGGAAAGTATTATATTTACTGGTTATAGAGAAATTTTATAAGCGGTAGAGGTGGTGTGGTCTTTGGAAGCTACTGCATGCAGAAAGGATTATCCACTTTTATTCTTGGAGGGGTGGGGAGGAGGCCGGAGATAATACAAAAAAAAAAATCAAAATCTACACAGTGATTATCGATATAAGTGAGAGTCCTCGGTGTAATATTTAACAACCAAGGAACAAGTAAATTATGATTTTCCAAAATGTTACTTCTAGAGATTACAATTTTGGAACAATATTAATTAAGTTACGGTTTCTTATTTGGGTCCAGTTTTTTTTTTTTTTTTTTTTTGTTACAAAACTCTCTCAATGGATCTCAAAAATATCTATCAATATAATATCGACATTTAATGGCTGGAAAATTTACTAGTGCTTCAAAAAAACACTCACAGAAAAATCCAGCAAACGCTGACCTCTTAGTTTGCTTGTTTTTTTTTTTTTTTCCGCTAAGAATTTCTATACGCTGCAGTAAGAGCCAAAGAGCTATTTTCCTCTTTTGCATGTCTTCTCGTCTATGCATTGAATGTTTCATTTGCCCCTCTTCCTCGGCGTGCTGTTATACCCGCGAAGAGATTCTCTCGAGGGCATCTTTGTAAACTCTCCCATATTCTTCGTTTTCTGTCGATTCATGCCAATTATAAAATATCTCGAAGCTTCAATTTACTCAAGTGATAGTAAGAGAGTTCGCGTTTGCCAGTCCTCGGGGGATGAGGTTTAAACCTCTTTCTAATTCTTTTGTACTATGCTCGAAAAATAAACGTGGAGAGAATCAAACGTGAATGATCAATTTATCTCCTACCAGTCCTCACGACGCATCAAAGAATGGCCATCACAAAAATGGAAATACTGTAAATTTTAAAATAATTAGTCTAAGCTGCCCTTCTACAACTTTCCGCTCAATTCTTCTTGAGTAGAGTTGGTACAGAATTTTCCTTGCATATTTCAAGAACGTTAATATGCTGCTTCTTAGCGCGTGTCATAGCTATTGTTTTTTTTTTTTTTTTTTTTTTTTTTTTATCAACGAAGAGTATATGGCAAGGAACATCTAGTGAGCGATGTAATTTCGCGTTCTATGTATTTAGTACATTAAATAGAGAGGAGACAAAGGGAGTATTACTAAACGTCTCACTAGCAACAGCAACAACAACAATAAAAAAAATAAAAAAATAAAAAGGGGCGCAAATTGGCCTTGCCTACGCTCTGCCGAATGATGTCGGTTTCGTTTGGCTTGCCAACATGTCATGTTTGACGTGCCATGCCCTATTAGTGTAAGTCAGCTTCGTTAATTTGGTAGTAAAGTTGCTATTTAGCATCAATGCAACCGAAGCGAATACAACTCCATTGCCATGTTCATCGTAGTATATTTTTTCATTAAAAGAGATTTTTCATAAGTAGTAAAGAAGTGTGATGTTGTAGAGGGGGGTTGTTTGTTAAGCAACAACTAGTCGCCGTCGCTTCGCCCGATTTCGGAAAATAGATTGATGGAAGGTTTGGATAGTTATGTAAGCAATTGTGGCTTGGAGGGTTGTGTCTTCTGAAGCTTTGTCTTTCTCTTTGAAAGTTATGTGGGCTTGGAGAATTGTGTCTGCGGAAGGACTGTTTCTTCTTGGAAAGGTTTGGAGGAAGTTATACTTTGCAAAGTGACATTTCTTGACGTTTTTTTTGGCTGTTTTTTGGATTGCTGTACGAGATGCGAAAGTATAAAGGCACACCGCCTTGTACAAACGAATCTCGAGAATCACGTATATAAAAATCCATGTAAAACCGCAGATGAAGGACATTAATTTTGAGCACACTGAAAAATTTCTCTCTCTCTCATTCAACATCTCGTCACTGGACCGTGATATGTGGTGACCCTATTCGTGACTTTGGTACTACCACTTTAGCCGAGCCGCCGATCCAGCCTTGTCCTTTTCAATGGGTTATAATCCCGGGCGGAAACCCGCTTATCGATATGTCTACCTCCGAAAACCAATTTAAAATCGAAAAATTAAAGGGAGCTTCAAATACCCGACATGGAAATGGCAAATGGAAATGGCAAATGGAAATTTTTTTCGGAGGAACTCTGATTCTATGTTAGCTAGATATTCTAACACTCCCTAAATAAACCGATAGCCATGGCGGCTTTATTGTCTTCACGCTTAACAAAATTTCCTAGTATTTGCTTGGGTTTCCTCATTGAAATCGTTCCACGCGAATTAACCCAATTCTCAGGCCAGCCATTTCCATTTCTCGCCTTCCCCACGCTCCTGCGTCCAGTCATCGCACCGGAAAAATATCACCGTGTAGTACGTTCATCACTAGAATTGGCTTTATAGAAAGTGGGAAAAAGTAGTGGATGGAATAGGATTTGAACCTATAACCCCTATGTTCCGGAATGAGTTCACTGCCTTTGGGCTGCCAGTCCATTAGGTAGTGCGGATTACTTTCCAAACATGCTTATGTAATATCTTTGTACGCAAACAAGTCAAATAAGATAAATGAAATGGAATGAAAGAAAAGAGGGTGAAATGAAATGAAATTCAGCTATTCATCGCAATGCAACGCAAAACAGAAACCCCTATGATAAAAAAATAAAACTCTAACATCCACCATATCCGCACCTCCTTTGTGGCATCGGAGCCTTCCATGATTCAGTGATAACCTCGCTGGCCACTCTCTACTAGTAAGGAACCAGAGCGAAACAAATTTTAATCCGACGAATCCTGCAACAACTTTTATTTACCGCCTATTACATTCCAATGGAATATTTGCTGTTGACGGATGGGTGTCCGTTGATATCTACTCATTAACAGTTCGTATTGTGAGGCTCTGAACAATCGGTTCTCTAAATGCCGTGCATTCTATTCCTAAGGTTGGTATCCTTTTCCCCCAAAACGTAGCCCCAGCTATAATTGCAAAACTTTTTTCCCCCCCTTTTCTTTTGCCAGTCGCGGCGGACAAATACCTTAGCCCCTGTGCAACGACAAACGAAAGAAAAAAAATATATATATCTATAGTTCACAACCGTTGTAAAATACAGTTCCTCAAGCTAGCAACAATTACACCGCCCCGCCACTACGTCAGGTAATCACGATCCATCACTCGGTCCTTTTCAGTAATTTGTTCGCGTTTTTCGGGGTAGATTAGTTACACAACATCGCGAAGACTCAATGAACAACCACCGGAAATTCATGTTTTTACCATTAATTCCTAGCATGTCATTTCCACGCTGGACTCATTCTCACCGAAGCACCTATTCATTCCATCGTCTCTCTCACCAATGTCCGCACCCACCTTTCAATCCACCGTTTGCTCCGCTCCACCTCTTGGATAAATATACGGAAGTCAGTGGATTCCAAAATTCCCTATATTAGCAAATATGTAACTATATTCCATTACAATCAGGCCCATTTTCTCCCATCCACCTCCCTCTCGCATCTGTTCCTTCCGCCGGGTCATTTCATTGTCCCAGGGTTTCTCAATTCTGCACTTTCGATGATCGTACGAGTGTCCTCCCCACCAAAAACCCACAGGAAAAAAAAATAATCATGCGAAGTTTCCATCTCTACATGCAGCTTCTTGCTCCTTCAGCCACTAAAAAATAAATAAATAAAAAAATAAATAAATGAAGAGGTATAAAAAGGAAAGGGAACGAAAGGAGGGAGTAGGGGAGAAAAAAATAAAATAAAGATTAAAATAAAAAATAAATTCAAAATTCAAAAATAAAATTAAAAAGTTGTATATTTACAATAATCCTACCTGTTTCTTATTTTCTTTCTATATTTTTTTTAAACCGCTGGACAATACTTCAGTGCAATAAGAAATTGATATCATTACCTTCATGATATTCCAAGCTGATTCCTCAATCTAATCCTGGACAGCGCATAGGTTTCGTCGCTATCCCACGACAGCAGCGTGCTCTCCATTACTACTCTGGCGGCGTAAAATCTATTGTCCTCATTTTGTACGAAGAGTTACCTGCTGCCGCCCTTCGAACGAGATTGCCTTTGCAGTTGGGGCATGCTCTTTGGTGGATTGTGAGAAATTCTACGTATCCCAGTTAGTGAATCCTCGTTGATACATTGACAACAGAGGAAACTAATAATTCGCCACAAGCCACACATACACTGTTGAACGACAACGTGATGGAAATACTCGAATGAAGCCGATGAAATTAATTTCTGCATGCCACCTTCATGGCATTCCTGATTCCATCTAAGTACTCTTCCAAGCCAACCAATACACTTTACCGATCCACCCTGCTACCACTGTGGTCAATGTGACTTCTTCGTCACTGGTTACCTCGACTATGTTAATAGCTTAGAATTTGCCGATGGTAAGCTAATCGGTAGGGTGCGCTTTCACTGGTAATAATGAGGAATGCGGGGGCATAACGGAGGAGATGGTTGTATTTGATGAGGGTGATGACCAGGTTGCGGTGATTGACTGGTACGTACTCACTGGGAGTCTACCTATAAAGGATTTTGGCGCTCTCCAGCTTCACGGAGAGATGTGCGATTTCAACAGCAAAAGCACTGCAATAGCTCAGTAACAAGTTTCTCTTCAATGCGGAAAAACGTACCTTAAACCACTGTCAGTGTCACCACCAGGCTCATCACCGATACCAGATGCGTACCAGAAAAACTGGCTACACACACGATGCTATGATCGTTATAGGTTTCACAACTCTTCTCTCTCTATCCCATTTCCGTCATTATCTACTCCCTTTAGGCTATGAAATGGTTGCGGCTCCCTCCAGCTCCCCTGACACCAGTGAACAATGCGTGCAATCCACTTTCGCCTATATGGCCGGGACCACGGAGGCAATGATGCGGCTTTATTTTCGCCTTACGGAAGAGATAAAAAGAAAATATGGTTGTGATTTTTTGAATTAAAACTGCTTTGTCATACTTCAAGACCCACGACTCACGACGGAAGTAAATTCTCTTCCAAACCTCATTTTTTTTTTTTACCATTACATTCATCTTAAACACAAAATTGGAACGGAAAATGGCATATCATAGTAAAGACCAACAAGGAAGAAAAAGAAAAAAACACCGTCCGAACTAAGCTCTTTTGCGCCCCCTCAGTTTACTCTCATCCCACCGCTTGCCACGTTATTCATCCGGTAACAAACTAGATGGTACCTGGGCTGCATCATTCGTATCCTTCCCCCGAAAGAGTATCTCAACATCTTATCAGTTCCATTCCAAAAACGTTTTACAATAGCGAAATCAGTGAAAATACCGCAGTCATGAAGGCCCGTAGCATTGATATCAGTGGAGGGCAGTGTCTTATTACCCTTAAATTCCTACTTCCATCCAAATCCATATCAACGTGAGTATCCATTTTGTTCACCACATCGCTCTTATTGGGGCCGGCGGTAATGGGTGCGGGGCCGGTCGCAGAGTATCGTACCGCAGGGCTTCACAATCCGAACCACGCTGTGATTGAATTTGCTCCTGGTGTTTGCGGATTATTGTCTGTGGTTAGTGGATGTGGGACCAAGTCCTGGCTTGGCCTTTGTTATCGCACCGTTGGCAGTGGTATCACAGGCACTAGAAGTGTATGTGCTAGTTCTGGCCCTGCTCACATGGCGAGCTTGAGATCTATCGCGGTCAGAATCAACGCGAGGACCAATCTTGCTGCGAGTGTTGGTATTGTGCGGTCGTAATCGGTGCATCGGTGTGGGCTGTGCCGGATCCTGCAGTGGTACAATATGCCCCATCGCACGTGTTGTACACCCCCTCGCGCGTGTTGTGCACCCCATTGTGTGTATTGCATACCCTTGCGCGTGTTGTGCACCCCATCGTGTGTGTTGTGCACGTGATGTGCACCACACGGACAATGAAAAAAAGCAGGAAAAAAAAAAAAGAGCTCCAAATTTAAATTTTCCACCAAAATCTGTGATATATACCTGCAGAAGGTGGCCTACATGTCTTTACGTATACCAATCCCCTTATTTACTAGAAGTCCTAACTTGTGAAAAGTGAGGTCTAGGTTTATAATGGATGGGATTTAGGAAGAATTTTGCAGAATCATAGGATATCGCTCGAATGAATATACTGTAAACACTTAAATATAAGAAATCACCTTTCATTGTGAACGTTCCTATAAATGAGACCATGTGGAAGCTTCATTTTTGCTGTGGCTGCCAGCCTACAATTCTTTTTTTTTTTTTTTTCCTTCACTTTCCCTCTTCCCTCTTTCAAGGTACTTATTGGCGGTAGCAATATTATACTATCTCTACTTACCAAGTGCCATGAACGGAGGTGATTTTTCTCTGCATAGCTCAAAGTTTTTGACGGGGAGCGATATATTTTCTATACAGGGTAGCCTTTTCATCAAATTTTTGCGGGAAAAGAGTTTTAGTAACATGCACATGTACATTTACTATGTAATACATCCCGCAATACCAAGCACCACCCCTTCAAACCCCAACGTTTTCTCGAATAAGTGTTGGCCCAATTCCAAATGTATCACAACGGGGGGCACACGCACCACTCCTGGTTGCAGATGTAAGTTTTTTTTTTTTCTTTCAGTCCCAGACTTGCTTAGCGCTGCTCAGGACCCAAGTACATATGGAAGTCTAGATTAACCCATTTCGTCCGAGGGAAGGGAATTCGAATGTGGGACGAAGAGTGGGAAAGGGTTAAGCGAGAAGAGACCTAAGAACCGCTGGATTCTCCTGGCGATCAGTCTTTTCTCTGCAACCTGGGTGAAGCTTACCGAAAAGCGGCCGGAGCAGGGGTTGCGCCGATTAATCAGAATTGACGGCTATGATGCGTTTTTTTTTTTTTTTTTTTTTGTTGCATGATGGTGAGCTCGTTCGCAGGTAAAAACAACAAAAGGTTGAAATATTAGGCAAGGATGAAAACTTGCTGCCATCTGCCACGCGTTTTGCTATCATATCATACCATTACTCTTGGTCTTGTCACAGAGGAGGCTAACAATGATCATAGCATGTTATTACATCCTACTTCACCTGTCTCATTGTTTGATGCAAAGGAATTATCCATCATTCGGGAAGATCGGCAATCACAGACACCTTGTCATATAAGCTAAAAGTAAAGATGAATCAGATCAAAGCAAAAAAAGAAATTGACAATCACAAGCAATTACTAGGAGCTCATCGTTATGAATCTCATGGACAGCGACATCAGGGGAAGCGGTAACTATCTGTCGCTCAGGGGGAAGCTCGGCGCACTTGTACTTGAAGTCGTTTGCTCTGACCCCGCCGAGAAATGAAAGTCTCGACGAAGGCGCATCCCAAAAATAAATGTACTATACCTAATTAGGCAAACCCGAGATAATCGAACTCACAAGCAGAAAAGACGATGTTGCCGACCGCACAAGTACATGTAAAGAAAAGTATACTACTGTATTTGGGCACCGGGGGTTCACGCTTTGACTCAAGCTGTGGCTGCATTGAAGATTCGCCTGGGCCTTGGAGTGAGTTTTCATGATATGTCACGTTTAGTTACTTTAAATTTAAGCTTTAACTAATTGGACATGAAGGGAACTGCTTGAACCATATTTCAGAGGTTGGAAAACGACATCCGTTATGTCTGAAAAGGCGCAACTTTAGACCATTTTTCCGTCGCTTTTCGGTGTTCCTTGAAAGGTTTTTCGCAACAGTAACTCAACATTTTCAAACAGTTCTACTAGGTCTGACTCCGCCTAATATATGTTTCAAAAGGTCAACTCTGAATTATTGAATTAGCTTTGGTACGTCCAAAAAAAAAGGTTAGGTTTTGCATGAATATTATCTTTACACTAACATTGTTGGATTCTCCTTGGAGGGTTTTGGTAAAAGAAGCGTGAAGAATGTTATTATTGCAGTGGATAATCACCGGTCAAGTGGGAAATGTGCATTTCGAGTCAAATACCCCATCCATAGGAACGTTTTTATGATACAATCTGGGAGAACTGTGCAAATCTGTAAACCTCTTATTCCGTTTAAGATAACATATCGCGAAGTCCTTCTGTAAGCAATTAATATCGCACTACCACATAAATTTACAACGACATAGGCGAGCAACAACTGGAAAAAAGCTGATTGTAAGATTTCTTACTGTATCATAACAACGAAGTAAATTAAATTTTCTAAGAACTAAAACCTACGCAGAACACACTGGGTTATTGCACAGAGTCTTTAAAATTTCAAATAAGATTGTGATTATCAAGCAGAAAGAGATTTTACTTTGTATGGTAGACAGGAATTTTTGTATACATACAACCTGAGGTATTTTCTGAGAAAACGTAGAATCGCTTGACGCAGGAAAAGCGAGCTGCTTCGTGTGGAACAAGTAAACTGAAGTATGCAAGAACATTATATTACGCGTGGAGGTTATCGATAGTCCCAGGGTATTGATTATCGACTCACGGTAATCCCGTTAACCGCTCTTGAAGTTTCTATTTACATGGCTTGCCCGGCAGTTTCAACCCTCTCTGCCTAAGCAACAACCCGACACGCCCCACACACCTTCCCCAATGCCAATTGAAGAGGGGTATCACTGAAACTGCTGTTACAATTCAAATTCATACTTTCTTACACAAGGAACAACTTGCTTATTACCGTAGCTTGAAGCACAATCAAGAGGTGCGCAGCAGCTGCAGTAATTGCTCTTCAAAATTAAAACTAGCTCAAGCAATAGCTCTATCCCAGTGCTGTACCTTTATTGTAGTTGAAGATGAAGTGAAATTTGCCTTCCCTCTCACGCATGCCATAATCGTCGTTTTGTCACTACCAAATCTGCTATAGTTCTCTGGAAAGTGGCTTCCCCAAAATTGTCCAGGGGTCATCTGCATTGGACATCGACACCACTGGCAGATGGCTTAATGCAATCACATGAGTACAAGCCAACTTACCAAGACTTATTGTCACAAAGTATAATTCTACTTATCACATACCTTTGATTTAGCAAAAATTATATTAAAATTGCTTCACTTTCCCTGTGTATTGCTAAAGTTTCTGTTCTTTTAATCCATAAGGATACTTCTGCAAAATCTAGGTTTGGTTGCTCCCCTCCCCCAACAAAGTGAAAAAATCTAGTCGTAGTAAAATTATCACAAACCCTATACACCTCCCTCGACAAGCTCAAACACGCATTGTACTCGAGTGAAATACACAGAGATTAGCGTGTATATGTGGGAGTTACGTAGTTATTTTATAGTATAAATATAGTTTCACAACCTGATAATTTTGTGATGTTCATGGCATGCTTTACTATAAGTTCATCCTTTTTCAAGCTATTCAAACCTTGTATATATGTACCCAATGCTTGAATAAAAAAAAGTTCAATATGTATTTATTCATGTGACAATTCAACACTATTTTGTTCTGAATTTTAAAAGTTCATGTTAGGAGGGTATCTAGATGGAAAGCATACATAAAGATACTCTTTTTCTTCTAACTTTCCTCTTTTTTATTCTCCTTTCTCATTGTAATTCTCTCCATTGTATCTCTTTTCCAATTCCATGGCTAGAACAACTAATATATATGAAAATGACTTAACAAGGCACTGATATCCATCCTATAGTTGGTAAGGAAGAGGAATAAGATGTATACTTGATTTGCCATGTTATTGAAGAAGCCCTCAAGCACTGTATAAAACCAGAATATGAAAAGACACTTACTATTTCCCTGATTTTCAAGGATAACAATACTAGAGTAGAGAAGGATTCTTCTTCTTTTAGATTTTCCATCAAAAAAAACATTACTCATGACAGATTTGTTAGTATAGATATCCTAAAACAGAATTGGCTACTGTAATATCATGTAATATCTCAGATGCAAAACCATTTACAAGAAATGTTTCTTGAGCTAATTGAATAGACAGGTTTTATTTTAAAAGCATTGATTATATTTTATTATGCTGGTCATGGAATGAAGAAAAACAATGAACTCCATTTTGAGAATGGTTTACAAGAAATTGTTTTCTATTATATCTATAAAGCTTTAATGAAACTGCCAGATGTTGACAGAGACCTTTATATAACTGACATACTTTTTATCCTAGATTTTTTATTTGCCACAATAGCTACCCTTGTTCACAATATCAGAATAGTCAAAATCCTTGTAGCTGCTATTGATGAGATGAAGCAATGATTGACTCATAATACTTATAGCCTAATATTTATATAGGCAGTATCAGGAGAGCCCCACCATAACTGAATTCCCCTAAACCCTTGACTTTCTATTATAGAGATATACAAATTTCTTTTCTCTCAAAAAATTTCCCAGTCCCTGTCATGATGTCTAGATATCATCAATTGTGCTACCACTACCCCCTTCTAATGTATTATTAGTCTGTAAGTATTATTATTCAATTGTTGCTTCATCTCATCAATAGTAGATATAAGGATTTCAACTGTTTCGGTATTGTGAATAAGGGTACCTGTTACATCAAAGCAACAATATATAATAAAAAGGATGTTAGCTCTATACAGGTTTTGATTAATCCTTAGCAGTTTTGTTAAAGCTTCATAGATATAGTTGAAAATAATTTCTTGTAAACCATACTTAAAATAAAGTTAATTATTTTTCTTTATACCTAACCTGCATAATGAAATATAACTAATGCTTTTGCCATAAAACACTTTGTAGGTCATGGTATTTAGTGAAGCTAGAATGCTAGCTAGAAACATAGTTTGGTACCTGGTTATGACAGATAAGAATACCAAGAAAGGTGTCCATTTAGATATTGGAGGTTATAATACATGTACCTAGTACATGGCTAAAAAGAGTTTAGTGTGTATTTCTATAATAATGTAATGCAATTTTGTTCTAAATTTGGCTAACCAATTTGAACATTTGTGCTAAAAGGGTAATTAACTAGAAAATTATATATAAGGGTTCTCTTTTACTTCTACCTCTATATTCCTTCTCCCCCTTTTTCTGTATAATAGTCCTATCCCTACTTTCTTACCCATACTATAGCTATAGTAATGTAGGTATGCATATTGCTTTTTTACTTAAACATTTAAATATAGACCTTTCTGCTAACAAAACCTTATTATTCTACTCTAGTTTCAATAGAAATACTATGTGAAGAAAAAAATCCTTTAATATTATTTATAAAGATGGTAAATAAATAACCTATTACAATCCTAAAATTTATTATTAATAGGACTAACATATATATATATTTATTCCTTATACAATTAAAGAAGTTCTTAAGTAATGCTTATAATTATAAGATAAAATAAGCTATTATAATTTTAAAATTTTTGACAGACAACAATACTGGAGCAGAGTATAATTCTTCTTATTTAATTTTCTATTTAAAAAACCATTAGTAATAACTGATCTATATGTATATTTATCTATCAAATACTTTAGCTACTAAAATTTTATTCAAAGTCTATTATGTATAATTTTTTGCAAGAAATATTTCTTAAGCTACTTGAAGAAATAGGTTTTATGATAAGGAATTAATCATATTTTACTTTACTGGTAATAGTATCAAACTCCTCTCTCCATACCCTATAACCAATATTAGTTTAGAAAAGATTATCTTTTATACTATATATAAACCTCTAACAAAATTAAATGATGTAGATAAATGTTTGTATAGAGCAGACATACTTTTTATATTATACTATTACCTCATATTAATAAAATTTTTTTTATTATACTTGAATAGTTGAAATCCTTGCATGTACTTTTAATAAGAACAAGGAATAGTTAAACAAGAATAGCTATAGCCTAAAATTTACACAAGAAGTATCAGAAGAACTATACTATAACTAAAGTTCCCTACATTATCAACTCTCTATTAATAAAATTTATAAATTTCTCCTCTATTGGTAAAATTTTCTAGCCTATATCATGATGGCTAGAAAATCAGTAATTATACTAGTACTACTATAATCCAATAGTGAGTATTATTAAAATATTTCTTTTAGTAAGTATATAATACTAGAGGAATATCCTATTCTATAGCTTTAGTGAAAACATTGTCACTAATATTAGTAGTAGGTACTTACAAGTTTAGCTAAAAGTTTTTTTTTAAAAATGTTTTGTATAGAGATATATACTAAAGGTAAATCTCTCTATGAACTTTAATTATGCTTATGAACTTATCTCTAATAATAAAAGTTAAAATTATCCTAACTTCTTTAAGAATATATACTATCACTATTATACTATACTTAATTAACTTTAAGGTAAATGTTTCCTATTTTTTATAACCTATATATTTGTTTGAGATACACTAAAACTTAGCTATTTGATTCCTTCAGTCACTATTGTATGGATAGGACATGTGCATTCAATTAAGAACAAAGACATAATCAAATACATATAAGTGTTAGGCTATACCTTCATCTAGTAAGTAATATTAGGGTAACCTTTATATAGCTATTATGATCATTAGTCACATTCACTTACATGGACTCACCAAAAATTATAGAGCTATGTACAGTTGGGGAAAACTTACTTATGCTATAAACCTATAACTGACTATGAAATTATGGTATTTTAGGTATGGCATAAGTAGGATTTGAACCCACAACATTATGTATTACTACACAATGATACCAGTATAGCTATACCACTAGACCATCCTTACCCTTACACTGAAACTTAAAGATACATACACAATATAATATGTAGTTGAGAAGGAAATATAATTTTTTGTTATTACATAGTGCCATCTCACTTCACTATGATATCTTGCTTCCTAGATACATTATATCTTTTTGACTTTTTGCATATATGAAACTTATAGTTTCTGTTACAGAATACTAAACCCATGGTCTTCCTAGGTACTAAGGCATGTGTGAAACTTAATTGTAAGTTAATAGAATAGTTATATCAGAATCTATGAGTATCTCTTCCCTTGAGTTGAGGTACAGGACTATGTGATAAGTATTGTTACTACCAAGGGTTAACTAAATAAGGTAAGGCTTTGATAATATGTCATGCATAAGATTGGCTATATGCAATCGCTAACAAGGCTTATCACTTTAATCTCATCATGATTTACTAATTGGCCACATCATTGGAGGATATGACTTGAAGAGTTTTCCCTCTAAAAAGTCATGGACAATATTACTAATCCAGAAGCTAGTTCCTGATTACATCTTGATTTTCTTCTAGGCAATTGTGAAAAGTTTGTAGGGAATCATGATAGATTATTTCAATGACGTTCTTTCCTTTATTTTAATTCCTCAGATATTTCTTGGTCAAAATTGGGTATTTAAGAGGGAGTGGATGAGTGATGTATTGTTCTCCCTTTCTGCTTTTGTTGTTCCCTTTGTGTAAGAGTTTTGTGAGTTTGGCTTCAGTTGTCTCCTCTGTCTTTTCTCTTTCTCTTTCTCTTAGGTTAGTGTTCCTCGCTCGTACCCCGATTCCTTCCGGTTGTTGTAAGGTTCGCCTCGCTGGAGATGGGAAAGGGGTTCCCCGGGCTTGTCTTTTTCCTTTTCGCTTAAAGTTTTTTCTGCTGTCTTGACGTGCTGGATGGACGCTTTTGTGCCGGTTGCGTTTCTATTTTTGGTTTTTACTTTCCCCCGCCGCTCTCTCCCTTCCACCCCATTTCTTCTGTAGTTTATTGCGTGTAAGCGAGGAGGATACGGGAACAAAACGTGTATTTTATTTTGTAAAACCGTAGACTGCGCTACTGACATTAGGTCGGCTGTCTTCTACCTCCGCCATAGCTTTTCATAGCTGCAAGCGGAGGTTCTTATGACGACCCCTGGCGGGGTCGTAAAGATAAAATAAAATTGAATTACCCCCCCCCCTGAGTGATGTATTGTGTTTTTTCTTCTTTCTAGTATTTATTTTAAGTTTTATACTATTTTTGAGTTTTAAGAATATATTTTGCTTCTCTTTACAAAAGATTATCATCTTCTCTTAACTCTGTGATAAAAGTGAAATCACAAGCAGTTCTAACTTACCAGTTAAGCCATCTGAGTTCACTTAGTAACACCCTCTTATAAAGCTTCTTATACCTACACTTATATCTATATCCTTTACAAGTCTACTATCACATTTTCAATATGTATATACTTTCAAGTTTTAATAATTCTGAAACTTATATTTATATTTTATATATATTTTTAAGGTCCAACTAGTATGAAACATATATGCATATTACATATACATTTTCACATTTTGATGATTTCAAAACTGAAATGTATTTTCCTATTTTATAGCTAGTTTTGACTAGTCATAACCTTATATTTTTTTCTCATTTTAATTTATTATTTTTCTTTCTTTTTTTATTTTTTATTCATTACTTTCTATATAGCTGAATCTAGTGCAAATAATATATATATGTATTTGTTTTAAAGAAGTATATAAGTAATTAGCAAAAAAAGTAATGACATAAAATAAAAAGAAGGAAAAAGAGAAAGAAAAAAGAAAAAGGGAAAGAAAAGGAAAAAGAAAATGAGGAAAGAGGAAGAAAAAGAAAATAGAAAAGGAAAGAGGAATAGGAAAAGGAAAAGAAAAGGAAAAAAGAAAAAGAAAAAGAAAAAAGGAAAAAGAAAAAAGAAAAGGAAGAGCAAAAAGAAAGAGGAAAAAGAAAAAGGAAATAGAAAAAGAAAAAGGGAAAGAAAAAAGGAAAAAGGAAAAGGAAAAAAGAAAAGTAAAAAAAAAGGGAAAAGAAAAAGGGAATAGAAAAAGGAGAAAGAAAAGGGGAAAGAAAAAGGGGAAAGGGAAAGGGAAATAGGAAAAGAAAAATGAAAAATGAAAAATGATAAATGATAAAAGATTATTTCTTTCTATATATAATACCTGTTGATTTTCTTTGTAGTAGTTAGGTCAAATAAATGCTTTAGTTTATATCTATTGTTACAGATAAGCTGTAACAAGTGGTCTACCTAGGTACTAGAATGTGTGCAAGTCAATCACTAGGTATATCAGAACCTGTGATTATTCCTTGAGCCACGGAACCATGTGATGAGTGTTATTACCATGGAGCTATAAGTAAGTGATGTAAGGCATTGACAACATGATGTACACAGGATTAGACATACATGATCGATGACAGGACTCGTCACCCTAATCTCATTGTGATATGCTGATCAGTTACATTATTGGGGGACAGGACTTGAGGAGTCTTCTCTGAAAAGTCCTGAATGATCAAAACCAAAATCTTTCTTTGATTCTCCGATCGTCCAACTGATCTCATTCTAGGGAATCGTGAAAGAGTAAGGGAATTGTGATAAGATGTTTCTTTGGGTTTTGTTTCATTTATAAAAAGTTCTCTATAGCTACTCGGTCAGAATTGGGTATTTGAGAGGGAGCAGATGAGCAATGTGTTTTGTTTCTTCTTCTTCTCTCTCTAGCTGTCTTGAGAAATCTTGTACTGTCTTTGAGCCTTAAGAATATATTTTGCTATCTTCTTGAAAAGAGTCTTTATCTTCCCTCGACTCTGCGATAAAGGTAGAAAACACAAGCAGTTCTAACTTGCCAGTTGAGATATCTGAGTTCACTCAGTAACACGCTCTTGCGAAGCTTCTTGTGTCTATACCTGAGTCTACATCCCTTATGAGTCTCCTATTACATCTATATATCTTTGCTAAAATTTTCTCAAATTTTTCTTTCTCTCTTTTTGAGAGACTATTTATTTCCTCATTCCCCCCAATTATTCCTTCATTAACTAGCCATAACTCTAGTATAGAAGCTGTATATAAACAGCCATAGGGAAGTAGTTCTTCTAGGGTTTGCAAAGTATTAAGTAATAGGGTATACATTTTTTCCATAGTTACTTGGTAGTGGTGGTAGTGCAGTATAGTGAGTCACTATGATAGGAGACTTATAGAGGATGTAGAATAATATATAGCATAAGAAGCTTTATAGGTAGGTATTACTGAGTGGACTTAGATATCTCAACTGGTAAGGTAAAACTGCTTATATTTCTACCTTTTATTGCAGAGTCTAGAGGACAATAAAGGTCTTACAAGAGAATAGCAAAATATATTTTTAAGGCTTAAAGATAGTACAAAAGACTTATATGTTGAAAGGCTAAAGAGAGTAGAAATAGAAGATATAACACATTTGACAACTCCCTGTTAAATACCTAATTCTAACTGAGTAGGTATATAAAAAATTACAAAGGAAAAGAACTTCCTAAAAACATTGTGGTTTGTAGTATTTATATATAAGAGAACTGTTTAGAGGAAGGATGAATGATCATCTAGGGGTTAGCCTATATTGTGGTAAGATTATCTATACCTTCTAGAGGGATTACCCCTAGAGGTCATATCCTCTGAAAATATGACTGATTAGTATATCATGATAAGATTAAGGTAACCAGGCCTATTATCAATCATGTATAAACCAATCCTATACATGTCATACTATCATTACCTCACCTTGCTTACTTAGAGTTCAGTAGTGACAATGTCTATCACATAGTTCTAAGGTAGAGCCTACCAACTCCTAGCCCTATATAGTATACTAGGAGTTAGTAATATTTATAGTCTGCTGATATAACTCATATATTAACCTAGAACTATATTCTATACATGACCTAGTACTAAGGGCAATAAATATTTGATATATTTAGTCACTATTATATGGACAGGGTATGTACACTCAATTGAGAGCAAAGATATAGTCGCATACATAGTCATATTAGGATATACCTTTATCTACTAAGCATTGTCAGGCTAACTTTCATTTGGTGACCTGGTACCAAGGGTGACTACTTAACTAGTGTTCTATAGTAGTTACCACTGATTCCAAAAATACTTACTATACTTATAAATTAATATTATGAAAAAATAAATAAATAAATATAAATATAAATATGAATAAAAAATATATAATTATTTATACATTTAAAAAAAAAAAAAAAACTAACTGCAACTTTTCCACCTTATCTTTTCTACTACCTAGGAGATAAGGTAGATAAGATTTCATCCTGTAGGTAATATTTCCCTACCTCTTTTTATAATAGCTAAGTCTATCATCTTCTTGCTCTTCCTCTTCCATATTAATTTCCTCCCCCCTTATAGCTACATACTCTTCCTATTCTAATTCCTCTAATACAGCTTCTAGTCATTCCCCTACCCCTGCCCCTACCTCTACCTACTATAGGCTAGCCCCTCATCTTTAAGATTTAAGAGCTCAGAGTCTATTCTATTATATTGTACAGAGTCATGTATTAAGTATACCACTAGCATTATCTTTTTCATAATAGATTTAGGAAGGATATGTTTTTTTACATTAACTTTTTTCAGAGCTAATTTTTTGTGGGTGGATTCTTTGAGTATACAGTGTCCTTAGGCTATAAACACCTTTTTCTTAGAGATTTATGATAGTATATGATATATTATAGGCTCATATTTTGATGCTTCTGCAGGTGAGGCATGTATTTGCTAGTTTATATATGTATTTGAACCCTATATACTTACTAATACATTGCTATATAGATACCATACACTATTCATTTTGATTTTTTTTTTTTCGATCATCAATGTACTTTACCTTAGTAATAGTAGCTGGTGTGGTCATGTATAGCATTGTACAACTACAGTCTAGTAGGTAGGACCAATGCTTTTTAGGTACAAGGCAAAAGCTACCCTTGTTTATAATAACTAAATAGTTAAAATCCTTGTAGCTACTATCATTAAGATGATGTACTAATCAACTAATAATACCTATAGGCTAAAATTCATACAAGTATTATTAGGAGAGCTTAGCTATAACTATACTCCCCTAAACCCTCAACTATCTATTACAGAAATATACAAATATCTTTTTTCTCTAAAACATTTTATAGTCTATATCATGATGTATAGAATATAATCAATTGTGCTACTACTACCCCCTTCTACTCCTAAGGGTCATCTAAATACCTCTCTCAGTAACCCTGCTACACTAGAGTAATATCCTATACTGTTTCTATTAGTGTAAAATTCTAACTAATTTGTAATAGGAAATTGCAAAACTAAGTAAATGTTTTATTACTCCTTGAAGTTTATCTGGAGAAAGACCATAAAGATAAATTAGTTAAAGAACTTTACAAATCCCTTTAGAACCTACACTAAACAATTGATCTTGAGATAATTTCTATCCTTCTATAAAGATTTACAATTCTGCTTCTATTGTACTATGTTGAACTTGAGGATAAGCTTTCTAATCTTTCTTTTATAGATTGCTATGGACATATTCTAGTATAGTATCCATTTTTTTTTTTTCTATTTATTTCTTTAATTTATTTATTCATTTGTTTGTTTTTTATTTTTTATAGCTCTATTACCCTCTATTACAATGGGTATGCATATTGTAATTCTGTTAGTCAGCTTTGTTCATTGTAGTACCCTGACTTGCCATGCAGGTACATGTCTTAAGGGTCAGTACTTTTGGTTTTGGCAACTTGTAGGTTATGATTTCATTTAGCTAGTTTTCTTTATTAGGGTAGTAAGACATCTCTGGGATTAGGATTTTCATTTTTAGTGGTTAGTAGGTACTGCTAGAATTTTTTTTTTTTCATTTGCTTTTGCTTTTTTGCTTTTGCTTTTATTTTTTCCTTTCCTTTTCTTCTATTTGCAGTTGTATTTTTTCATTGTTTTTTTTTTTCTCTTTTTCACTATTTTCTTTCCTTTTTTTTCATTCCCCTATTTTCCTCTTTTATATTTCTTTTTGATTTTTTCATTTTTCTTCATTTTCTCTTTTTTTTATTTTTATATAATTATCTTTCCTATAATATAACAGCTATATTATGCCCTATTAGTGTAGGTAAGCCTCATTTATTTAGTAGCAATGTTGCTATTTAGCATTAATGTAACCAAAGCAAATACAACTCTATTGCCATATTCATCATAGTATGTTTTTTCATCAAAAGAGATTTTTTATAAGTAATCAAAGAAGTGTTATATTGTAGATAGGGGTTGTCTATTAGGCAAAAATTAGTCACTATTACTTCACCCAGAATCCTTGACATTAGAAAATAAACTGATAGAAGGTTTAGATAGTTATGTAAGTAATTGTAGCTTAGAGGATTACATATTCTAAAGAATTATCTTTCTCTTTGAAAACTGTATCTCTTAGAAATGGTTTAAGGAAGTTATACTTTATGAAGTGACATTTCTTAACATTTTTTTGACTGTTTTTTAGATTGCTGTATGAGATACAAAAGTATAAAGGTATACTACCTTATATAGTCCTAGCAAAAAAAAAAGAATCCTCTTATATAAGCAAGGCTTGGTACCCCCCACAACTCCCACTACCCTACAATATATAAAATTTTATATTTAGGGTCTAGTAAATAAATAAACTAAAATATAATCATCTTAATACCCCCCTGAAAGTGAAAAAAGACTTTTTCAGTATAGAGATCGTAATGATAATTTTTTATTCCAATTTTTAGCTAACTACATAACTAGGGCTCATATATATGCAGTTGAAGACTATGTTATAACACCCTCTTTTTCCTCCTCTTATAATAAAAGGAATAAATACCAAAGAAACTATACTACCAAATGTACATATGGCAGTAAAATCTATGTATATGACCTTAAAACTAAGACTAAAGATATATGTAATATACCCTCCTACTCCTCTCCTATAAGATAAACCTTACAACAATTGGTAGAGCAAAAGGAAAAAAGTAAGTACACTTCAAAAAAATAAGAAATACAAATGCCAGGAAATTGCATCATAAGGAACAAAATACAGAGCTTTTGCAAGATAAATATCTTTAAATAAATGTAAATAGGCTGAGGAAACACCTCTTACAATTCTATCACTTTAGCTGTAGCAGTATCTAAGTTCTCTACCCTATTACTTTTATCAGCTAGGACTTGTAGGTAGTTGGGATAGATGGGGTCATTGGTAGGGTATGGAGTAAAACAATTAGCGCATTTAAGAACTATGTGTTTACATTACTAACCTTTGTATTTACACTCTGTGTTTCTATATGAGTGTTCAAAGAGAGTGTAGGGGCTGTCATATAGTTAGTATTGTGTAGGGAATATACATTAGAGCTAGTAGTAGCTAAAGTAACATTAGCAGGTATACTATGTAGTATATATATATCATATATATGTTTCGGTCATATGATATTTGTTAAGAATAATAAGGACTTAAGAGATACAGTAGTGATTGTTGTTGACTATAACTATGATGATAATCAAATATGTAGTCTTAATAACTAGTTTATCCTTTAAAGTAAGCTAGCAAGGTGTTTGGCTATAGACCACACCATAGTTGAATATCTTAATCTCTTTGTAGATCTTAGACATATACTGAACCTCAGATGTATTATGGATATGGGTTATTATATTGTGTACAATGTATTACAGAATATTGTACCTATAGCCTTCCTAGGTACTATGGCATATGCAGAACTTAGTTCTAAGTTAACAGAATAGTTATTTTAAAATCTGTGAGTATCTCTTCTCTTGAGTTAAGGCATGAGACTATGTAATGAGTATTGTTACTACTGAGCTCTAACTGAGCAAGGTGAGGCTTTGACAATATGACATACATTATATTGGCAATACATGATTGATAATAAGGCTTGTCACCTTGATCTTATCACAATATACCAATTAGCCACATCATCAAAGGATATGACTTGAGGAGTTTTTCCTCCAGTAAATTATAGACAATCTTACTAATCCAGAAGCTAATTCCTGAATGCATCTTGATCTTCTTCTAGGGAATCATAAAAAGTTTGTAGGGAATTATGATAGATTATTTTGATAAGGTTCTTTCATTGGTTTAAATTGCTCAGTTATTTCTCAGTCAGAATTAGGGAGGGAGCAGATAAGCAATGTATTGTGTTTCTTCTCCTCTCTAGCCTTCATTTTAAGTCTTATACTATCTTTGAGCCTTAAGAATATATTTTGCTTCTCTTCACAAAAGACTATCATCTTCTCTTAACTCTATAACAAAAGTAAAATCACAAGCAGTTTTAACTTGCTGGTTGAGATATCTGAGTTTACTCAGTAATACCCTCTTATAAAGCTTCTTGTACCTACACTTGCATCTACATCTTTTACAAGTCTACTGTCATACTATATTCTTATTGAGTAGGCTTCTCAAGATATTATGATAACTAATATGACTACTGCTCTTGCACTGGTCACAGGGAACAATCTCACTAGGCCTTTAAGGTCTGGTTAAGATACATGCTCTTCTGTTTCCTCCTCAGGGACATATGAGATTAACCTGATGGCTGAGAAGTTAGAATATATGAACCACCATCAAAATACTATCCTTGAGGAATATAACTGAACCTGTAATGCTATTGTTGATGGAAGAGAGTTTTTGGGAGAAACAGTTTTCAAGGCAGTAAAGGATGACCTTGATGCTGCATTCCTGAAGCAAAGGAATAAAGTCACTACAATTATCTAATCTACCATAAAACTCTTTAGAGAGTTCAACCAAGATTTCCCTTATATGGCAGTAGCCTTCCCCCCTACTATCACCATAAATCTGCTCTAAGCCATAGAGTAGATCCAGAAACAGCAAAAACTGTATAGTATATAGCAAGTAGAGGTAAATGCTACCTACAGCACCAAAGTAGACCTGCTAGAATGAGAGTTATTTGACCTTAAGGATAGGCTAACAGAGATAATCTCTAAGTCTTCAATACTAGAATGGATTCCTCCTCTGCCTTAGAAAACTTGAATTGGATCTGGTAGAATAATAAGAACTGTCCTGTACCCTTAAGGCAAGCCTTACACAAGAAAGGGCTAGAGAGGTCCATCTTTAGACATAGCTTTCAGAAACCTAGGAGGAGGCCCTCAAGCTAGAAGCCTTTAAGGAAGCTTCCTCCTCTCACTTACTTCATAGAAGGGAAGAAGTGAGAGATCTAAAAGAAACAATTCCCAGGTTAGAAAATGAGTTAAAAACCTGGAAGGAGAAGTACCAGAAAATGAAGCAACTGGAAGGTTCTCCTATTCCTCCTCCTCCCCCAAGTATCTCTTCTATCAGCTCCCTTCCTATAGTATTGAGAATTTATAGCCTATTTTGAAGCTCTATTCTGCTACTTAGTATAACTGAACCCTCAACGAAGAGAAGCTCTACTGAAGTTACAGACTTCAAAAGCTTTGTGCCTATTAGACCCTCACCCAAGCCTAACCCCACTCCTGAGGTATCTCACCCCCAGTGCTAAGGCCTTACAGCTAAAGATGTTAAGGCTATAGTGTCAAGGGTTCTTTCAAGACAGACACTGGCTCCTACTACTCTAGTTGTTCCTCTACCTCTTCCTCCTCAATCCTATTATTCTAGTACCACTCCTCTACTACCTATCCTGTCCAACTTCAAGGGGCCTAAGCCTAGTAACCTGTCTAAGTTTAGTGGGAAGCCTAAAGACCTGGAGAAGTTCTTCATGCAATGTGAGATATATTTCATACTCTAGTCCCATGCCTTCCCCAAAGACTGGATCAAGATAAAGTTTGTATTAACCTTCTTTACCAGGTGAGCAATGGTGTAGTAGGAGTTATTCTATGAAACTTAGTCTTAGCCCAAAGTCATTTCATCAGACTTGGAAGAGGTTATAAAAGTCTACTTTAGTATTCACCTCCTGAAACCTGCTGCCCTGAGGGAAATAATTAATGCCTATTAAACTAAGGGCATCTTGGAATATATTAGCTAAATATAAACCCTTAACCAGAGTGTGCTTCATCTACTAGATATCTTTCATGCATAGGTTAAATAGGGACTAAAGGAGGATATCTTTAAGGCAATAGCCCTGCAGGGTCAGGACATTAGCCTACAAGAATAGATCTCCAAAGTTATCCATGTAGGACTGACTATGGAGGATATTGAGGTTAGTATTACTGAGGCCTAGAAGGCAAAGTTGAAACCAAACCCTTCTAGGCCTAAGTAAATAAATCCTCAACTCCAGTCTTAGAAACCAGGAAATCATACAGGGAACTCATAAAAAATTGAACTTCCCTACAAAACTGAAAAAGAGTTAAACTGGGCAAAGAAGAATTCTATGTATAAGAATCAACTACATACCTTGCACAAGATAGATGATTGCTTTACAAAGGGTAATAGTACTATCCTACTGTATAACACCAATAGGGCCACTAAGTGGAAGGCTTCTCCAGAAGCTTAAGATGATGAGAGTTCTCACTTATCGAAGAAGCCTAAGGGTAAGGAGTAGTCTAGCTAGGTCATTAATATACTAGACTCATAGAAAGAGGGTGATGATATCCTATTGGTGAAAGAATTTCCTTTGTTAAATAAATTTGTTTTTTCCCCTTTTGTGTTTTTTTTTTTTGAAAGAATTGTTTGCACTGCTCTCTCAAGTTTTAGAATTCTTTGTTATATACTATTTTTATGAGCTGGTGTTCTATAGATTTTCCAAGCCATGGTTGTTAGTAGGTAGGCTGCTAGTATTGAGGCTTGTACTCTTACACCCCCTAGGGGGTATAGACTGATGATATCCCAACCTCACATTTAAGGATGCTTATACTACCATAACATCATAACTGCCTTTCTTGGCTATATGTCTTTGGAGTTATTTCTGATCTCTTTGTTTGTCTGAGGATAGCCTTAAGGCTAAAACATAATAGTTATGTAAGAAACTGCCACTCTCTGATACCAGCCTGTTCTTGCCTTGAATACTCTCTGAACACCCCTTACCACTTTTGTAGTTTGTTATATAGTAGGCTCTAGCTATGAGCTTCCTAGGAGAGATTAGGGAATGTATCTACTATGTCTGTTGTTTCCTCTGCAAAAGAAGGTCCTGTATAAGGCAAATCTATTAAGGTGCCAGTGACCCTTTACTGGAAAACTCACAGTCTCACAGGTCCCAAAATGTATGTGATAACTGCAATCACCAAACTTGACAATGGCACCACTCGAGCCATAATGAGTGACTGCTTGCAAGTTCATAAGATCAAAAGAACTGTTTGAGTTAACATCTTTACCTATAATAGTTCCTGTAAGCAGGAGTAGTATTACACTCCTAAGCTTCAAATACAGGTCCTCCACTATCATGAACCTATCAACTTTAACATATGCCTAACACCCTTAGATATAGACATCTATCTGCTAGTAAAGTGGTTCTACGATCATGAGGCTTGTGTCAACTATGATAAGGCAGAATTGGTCTCTATTCCCTTGGAGAAATATAGGAAGCACATTCTTGCACCCAAGGTGGAAATAGTTTCTGCATTTTCCCTCCTCAGAGATGATGACTTCTACACTAACAATCAAGCTGTTGGTGGTATATTGGTTAGGTAATTGTACACCCCTATCAATGAAGCTATCATTTGTCATTGGTGTGCAGCCATAACAAGAGCCCCTATTCAAGACTTCTCCAGTATGTTCTTGTAGGCTTCCTCTACCTCCTCCTCAACTGCCTCTAAAGGATCTAAGTGCAAGCAGATTTTCCCTACTGTGTTCTCTGAACAACTCACCTTAGTGCTTATACCTCATCAAGAGTAGGATTGCAAGATTGAACTAAATAAGGGAGCTTCTTCTCCCTAGGGTCTTCTGTATAAATTAACAAACACTAAACTCCAGGCCATATAGGAATACATTTCCTAAATGACAGAAGAAGGCAAGATTCATCATTCTAAGTCACCTGCAAATGCTCATATTCTCTTCATCAAAAAGGCTGATAGATCCCTTCAAACCTATATGTACTACTAGTGCCTCAACAAGGTAATTATCTAGAACTAATACCCTCTACCCCTTATGACAGAACTCTAAGATTGTATTGGAGCCTACTATTACTTTTCTAAGTTGGATCTGAAGAATAGTTACAATCTTATCTGTATAGCTAAAGGAGATAAGTGGAAAACTGCTTTCAGAACTAGGTTTAGACAGTTTAAATACCTGGTCATGCCCTTTGTATTACAGGTAACTGTACTAAGTGGTCTACCTAGGTACTAGGACATGTGTGGAACTTGTTCTAGGTCAACTAGAAGATATATCAGAACCCATGATCATCTTATAAGCTACAGAAGTATGTGATGAGTGTTGTTACCACTGAGCCCTGACTAAGGAAGGTAAGGTATTAACAACACAACATACATGAGGGCAGATATATGTGATCTATGACAAGGTTTATCACCTTGATCTCATTATGATATGCTTATTAGTCGTATCATTAGAGGACAGGACATGAAGAGTTACTTCTTAAAAGGTCCTGAATAATCATACCAAAACTTTCTTTGATTCTCTAATCATGAAAATGATCTCCTTCTAGAGAATCATAAAAGAATATGGGAATCTTGATAGAATATTTTGATAGGGTTTGTTTCCTTTGTTAAGTTTCTCTGTAGCTACTTGGTCAGAAATGGGTATTTAAGAGGGAGTGGATAAGCGATGTGTTTTGTTTATTCTTCTTCTCTCTCTAGCTATTAGCTCAAGTCTTGTACAATCTTTGAGCATTAAAGAATATATTTTGCTTCTCTACAATAAATTCTTCATCCTCTCTTGACTCCTCAATAAAGATAGAAACATAAGCAATTCTAACTTACTATTTGAGATACCTGAGTTTACTCAGTAATACCCTCTTGCAAAGCTTGTGTCTATACTTGCATCTACATCCTTTACAAGTCTTACATCATATTTTGGCTTGTCTAATACTACCTCTGTCTTCTAGGAAATTATAAACACTTTATTATATGATCTCTTATATCTTTATGTTATCATCTACCTAGACAACTTACTTATCTATGCAGAAATGAAAGAAGAGTATCATCACTTAGTCTAAGAAGTTCTCCACCATCTAGATGAGAATAAATTAGCCTCAAAGCCCTATAAGTATATTTTAGTTATTCATGAAGTTGAATTCCTATGCTTTATGATTTCAGACAAGGGGGTTTCTATAGCAAAAGATCATTTCAAGACCATCCACCAATGACCTACACCCTCTATAGTCTATGATGTCTATTCATTCCTACGGTTTGCCAACTTCTATCAGATCTCTATTAAAGGATTTCCAAAGTTGCCAATACCTATAATGAACCTTATAAAGAATAACTAACTATGGCTTTGGGGAATCAAGGAGCAACTTACCTTTGATACCCTCAAGCAACTGTTCACCAGTACTCTTATCCTAGTTTATTATGACAATGCTCTCCCTCTGATAGCAAGTCATATTTTTTAAGGGCATTAAGGAACTATAATAATCTTAGTCTGTTATTCACTAGAAGCTTTTCAACATGCAAGCCAATTCAGTTACCTAGTATGATGAACATCAATAAGAGTCCACTCCAGTGAACCCCAGATATTTAGTTCTCCTGAAAAGAGGTAACCTTCCTTCCCTATAACTATCTTATAAGCTAGGTTCAAAGTTTACCAGTCCTTTCCAAGTTGTTAAGAAGGTAGGTGAATGATCCTACAAGCTAAAACTCACCTTTTCCTGGAAAATGTACATAGTCTTCTTTATTTCATTGCTTAAGTGTTACTATAAATCAACAAACTTCCTTTAAGTACCTATTCTATAGCCTGAGCCTGAAGATAGAGAATAGTACTATTTTGTTTGAGAGATATATAAGGTTTGACTTGACTGGAGATATAAGAAAATCCAGTATTTTGTCCTGTGGGAAGGATACTCCAATGATGAAGGATCTTGTAAACCTGAGGAGAACCTCTTAGTAAATAGAGAACCTATTGAAGAATTGACCAACTATCACCTTCACCACCTAGATCCTAAAACCAAAGCTACTGAAGGAGAGGAAACTCTAACATGTAAGTGAAGGAGAAGGAACTCAGTAAGCACCCATTCCTTCTATCTTGGTTGATGATAACAGTACTAGGAGTTGATACATCACTATGTGGGGACCTTTAGCCCATAAAATAAGACTCCTCCTTGTAACTTAGAATCTTTACTCCTTTTACCTGATCCTAGGGACATTCATACCTATTGCTAGTGATGAACCTCTACTAACCTGTTAACCTTATGCATAGGGATAATACACCTTTATAAGGGGCATAGTGTTATAGAACACTGTACCCATGGTCTTCCTAGGTACTAGGGTGTGTGCACAACTTATTTCCAAGTCAATAGAATAGTTATGTCAGAATCTGTGAGTATCTCTTCCCTTAAGTTGAAGCACAAGACTATGTAATAAGTATTATCACCACCAAGCTCTAACTAAGTGAGGTGAGGCTTTGACAATATGATATACATGAGATTGGCTATATGTGATTGATGATGAGGCTTATCACCTTGATCTCTTCATGATATACTAATCAGCTGCATTGTCAGAGGACATGACTTAAGGAGTTTTCCCTCTAAAAAGTCATAGATAATATAGCCAATCTAGAAGATAGTTCCTAATCACATTTTGATCTTCTTCTATGGAATTGTAAAAAGTTTGTAGGGAATCATAAGGGATTGTTTCGGTGAGGTTCTTTCATTTATTTAAATTTCTCAGATATTATTTAGTTGGAATTAGGTATTTGAGAGAGTAGATGAGTAATCTGTCATGTTTCTTCTTCTTCTCTCTATCCTTAATCTCAAGTCTTATACCATCTTTGAGCCTTAAGAATATATTTTACTTCTCTTCACCAAAGACTATCATCTTCTCTTAACTCTACAATATAATTGAAATCATAAGTGGTTATAACTTGCCAGTTGACATATCTGAGTTCACTCAGTAACATCCTCTTGTGAAGCTTCTTGTACCTACACTTACATCTATATCTTTTATGAGTCTACCATTACACAATGTACTTCTAATAAAAGAAGTTATAGTGCAGGCTAGTAGGATCTGGGAAATGCTTTTAGACTACTTCCTCAATACTTACTTTGAACATTAGCACTAGTTTAGCAGTTGTATTTTCTATAATAGATAGAAAAATATTACAGCAGCCTACTTTATAAATAGCTCTAATGTGGTATGTAGAAGGGGCTATCATTTCAATGAGGGTGCTGTTAATATCATCGCAAACTATAATTAGGTTAAACTCAGGGATTTCTGTCTCGAGATTAATTATAATATCTCTCTTATACTTAGAATAGTATTTAGGGGTAGGAGGAGTATTAGTAGTAGTTGTTAGTATAGCTGCTGCTTTACCTTTGATTTTCTTAATAACCTAGGCCTAGGTGTTCTCATTTGTAGGAGCTGGTGTTTGTGATAGCAGAGGTATGGTAGGCAATAAAAAAGAGAGCTTCTTTACTACTTTAGCTGTTTTCAAGTTTTCTGACTATATCTTTTTAATAGAATCTGAAAGAGCTTGGTTAATAGGTGCTGGGACTACTTTGACCAAAGCCTATATAGAAGGATTATATGTGATTGTGGCCTCAAGGTCCTTAAAACATTATTTAATAGTGTTTTAGGTAGCTTGAATAGTCATGACAGTATTTTGAATTTTTCTTAATAGACTGTAGGGGGGTAGGGGGGGTGTTTGAGAAGAAATCTAACTATAAGGATATAATAATTACTATGGTCACTGTATCCTTAGTGAATAGGATATGATTTTTGTCAGGGTCTTCCTCTATTACATAACTTGTAGCTTTAAATAGGGGGTCTCTGACAAACTCAGAGAGAGTTTGGTAGGAGGCATTTACTTATTCTTAGATATCCTAAGGGAAGGAGGAGAGGGGAGGAGGGGGGGGGGAATTATTTTATCTTAATATTTTCTTTGATAGTCAAGGCTAGAGATACTAATAGCTAAGAACTAATAGTTAGGGTATACTGCAAAGATGCAAACAAACCTATGTCTACACAGAAAGTAGAAGTAATAACCCTTAATGAAAAGGGTTATTCTTATAGCCAAATATCAGAAAAGATAGGGATTCCTAAATCCTCTATTGGTAGTATAGTATGCTGAGACCAAAACTGGTAAGAACTATAAAGCCAAGTTTAGCATGTTGAGAATATGCCTTGACTTGGTATACCCTGGAAATTGTTGCCCGCAGAGGCCTATTACCTTACTTGTCTACCAAAATCTATACCTATATAGGATTTTGATTTCCTATCAGTCACTATTATATAGACAGGGCATATATACTCAATTAAGAGCAAAGACATAGTTATATACATAGGAGTGTCAGGATATGCCTTTATCTACTAAGCACTATCATGGTAACCTTCATATAGTATATATACCTATATAGGACTAGGCCTCCTTAGAAAAAGTTCCTACACCAAAGTCTTAATTCTAACTACATACCATGCTATCAAAGAGGTATGTAGTACAGATATGCACTAAAAAAAATACTTTTGATTAAGAGGTAGAAGGAAGAATGCCTATTGTAGTGCTGAATACACTGAGACTAGAAAGATGAAAAATAGGACTGTATTATTTAGACAGATAAATATAGTGTAGAGCTATAAGGAAAGGGAGGAATAGATTAGGTATAGAGGTTTATATATGATAGGTATAGGGAAAATATTATTCAACCTACTAGGAAGAATAGGAGGTTATCAATAAGTATTTGGGCTGCTATAATATATGGAGAGAAGGGTCCTATAGTGATTTTAGATGAAGGGTACATGAGTGCTAAAAAGTTTATTATGTTGATTCTAAAACCATACCTAATACCTTTTTACAAGAGGAAAAAAAGAGGAAATAATGATATTAAGGTTATGGAGGATAATGCAAGCTATCATACAGCATGTGTATGTATTGAGGTAAGGGAGAAGTAAAAGGTGAAAATGTTACCTTAGCCTGCAAAGTCACTAGACCTCAACCTATTGAGAACCTCTAGCACTTGCTTAAGAGGAGGATATAGAAGAGAGGGCTTTCTATACTTAGTAAGGAGGACTTAAAAAAAAGTGATTTTGGAGGAGTAGGAGCACATTACTCCTGGGGATTTTGAAAAGATATACAAATTTATACCTAATAGAGTAAGCTTGGATATAAAGGTATTAGGAGGCTCTACAAAATATTGACATATTTTTATTAATCTATTATATATATGCTTTCAAATGAATATAAATTTTTACTGTTGCTTTGTGTAGTTGAATCTCACTCACTGTGGGATTATAGAAATGATGGGAATATTAATGTATATATCATGTTGAAGCAGGCCATCACATAAAAGTAGGCCCTAGTAGATATGTTTTTCACTTGGTAAATAGTATATATAGGGCATTTACTTGATTATGAGCATAAACTAGTCATATACTTATGAGTATTATAATGTACCTTTATCTGCTAAGCACTGTTAAGGTAACCTTTATATGGCTAAAAGTGGGCCTTGGTATTCCCCACATAGTTATCTACTAAAATCCCTACTATTTACACATTCCACAAGCAAAGTCTAGACAAAAACCATTGTTATAGGTAATGTTAAGGTATAGCAACAAAATGATCTTGAAAACTAAGTTGAGGAGGCTATTTAGGCTTTATGAGATGGTCAGGAAACCATATTTCATACCACTGTAGAAGTATTTAATATACCCTACACTACCCTCCAATATTAATAGTAGAATAGTCTAAGGGTATAGCTGTCCTAGTATAATTCTGGTAAAAAGCAGAAGGTTATGGGTTCGAATTTTACTTTAGTAGATGAAGGTATATCCTGATAGTCCTTAGTATATGACTAGTTCATACTCATAATTAAGTAAATACCCTATCTATACTAGTGACTAAGTGGAAACCATATCCATCAATTCAAATCCTACTACCACTACTTCTAATATACCTAAATTTCTAGTCATTATAGGTTTTATAGCTTTCATAAGTTTCCATAGACACTTGCCTAAATAGGGACTGATGACTAAGTATATAAAGGTACTTCCTAATACTCCTATACAATAGCTAGCTCTTATCCAAGATAAAGGATGTATGCATCCTGCTATAGTATATTGCACTAAGGGAAAAAGTAAAAACTCTCTCCCACTCTCTCTACCCTCTGATATCACTTTAAGTGAGAATATTAACCCTATCAAACTCTACATAGCTAGCATTAACTCCTTACCCTAGCTGAGGAAGATGCTGTTGTACAATGCTGTGAAAAATTAGACAACTAGGGTTTTCTATTAATGTTGGATTAAGTATATAAGCTACTTGACTTCCCATTTCGATCACTTGTAATATAGCCAAGGTATTTATACTTGATGAGGAGTAAGGACATAGTCACACATTATAGGAGCATCAGGTATGTACTTTCACTTGCTAAGTACTATCAGGGTAACCTTTATACAGCAATTTAGTACATATGATGGTCAATTTACTTACATAAAAAAAAGACCAGTAACCACAATGTAACTATTAGGAATAACTGGATAACAAGATTTCTAAATTGACAACCAGATCTGACAATTAAATACAGCAAATATCTAGATGAACAAACAACCTATGCAATTAACCTACAAGTCACTAAAGATTACTTTTCGAAGTTACAATGTATTGTCCACTAACAAAACCTCAAGCCTCATCAAATATGAAATATAGATGAAAAGGGCTTTCTTATTAGTATTGCAGCAAAGGCTTGGATCATATGCTGAAAGGGAAGGCAAAATCCAAATGTGACTCAGGATGGAAAATGAGATATGTTGACAGTTATAGAAACTGTCTCTACCAGTGGCTTGGTGCTCCCCCCTATGGTTATCAACAAAGGTAAAGCTCACTACCTAGGTTGGTATACCAACTTGGATGAGTCCAGAAAAGATGCCACATTTGCAATCAATGCAAATAGATGGACAAATGACTATCTAAGCATTCAGTACCTCTAGGAGTATTTTTTCCCAAAAACAACAGCATTAATTAGCAATGTTCCCTGACTCTTGATCCTGGATGGACACGGTTCTCATGTAACTTTTGAGTTTATACAATTCTGTATAGACCATAACATTTTGCTTTTATGTCTGTCATCCCATTCAACACACCTACTTCAACCGCTTGATGTTGGTTTATTTAGTCTCTTACAACATTACTACGGAAAAGGGGTTGATAATTATACACCGAGCACAAACACTGGGATTAAACGATCCATTTTTCTACCACTCCTATTCGAAGCCCATAGTGCTACACCCACATGCCGCAATATCGAAGCTGCATTCGAACCTACCGGTATCGTCTCCCTTAATCTAAGAAAAGTTCTCTGAAAATTCCTTGCCACAGGTACAAATGCAAGACCGAACCCAAGCGAATTCGACGAAGACATTATCCTACAAACTCCACACAATAACTGAGACCTCCGTCATCGAATTCAAGCTATCCGACAAAAATTGAGGCATGGAAATGCATCTTTGGAGGGGTTCGAAAAAAATATTTCGTCGTTGGAACCATACAGCCGAGGCCACCAATACCAAACTCGATATCGCAGAAGAAAATATCCATCGCCTATGAAAATCAAAACAGCCAGACTCCAAAACCGATCGAAGAAAACTTGGAAAAGCTTGAACTTTGAATGGTACTATCACAACCGATTTACAAGAGCTTAGGTCAGGAGAATTTGTGACCGTCCAACCCAACGACTCCATGTACAACACCAAGTGTAATGCCAAAGTCTGCTCTAAAGTAACCTACCTGCCATTTAATGCCTTAAAAGGGGGTCGTTTGGATCGCTAAACAGGCTGCTATCACAATCGCTAGCAACTCAAAATTATGCGCCTCAACAATTGTGCACAAGGAATTGGCAAAGCAAATTTGGATCTCAGATAGTGAGAGTGACGAAACTTCACTACCTGCAACCCCACCACCAAACAACAACCCGCGTCTACCTGTTCGCCTTGCGACACCCACTAATCGCCGCCTTCCAGACCGTCCTTTAACAATGCGCCTTTTGTCTCGGAAATGATTTTCTCTTTTGGTTCCCGAGGTGGTAGAATTAATGAAAATGTAAGCCTTATTAGCCCCTCCCTTCGCATAGAACTCACGCTTACAAATCAAGAATTTATTCGAATTTTTTTTTTTTAATTCATTTGGTATTTGGGGATCGGGTCATTTTTTTTTTTTTTTTTTTTGTAGATATGTGTGTATGCACGCTGGCCCGCTTTCACGTGATGGCCCTTTTTCATGTGACATACGTTACTGGCTTACATAATCGAAAAATCGGCTCATCTCTTTTTTGCTATTACTGTACAAACGAATCTCGAGAATCGCGTATATAAAAATCCATGTAAAAACCGCACATGAAGGACATTGATTTTGAGGACATTGAAAAAGGATATTCTTTCTCTCTCTCTCATTCAACATCTCGTTACTGGATCGCGATGTGTGACCCTACTCGTGACTTTGGTACTACCACTACAATTGGCTTTATAGGAAGTGGGAAAAAGTAGTGGACGGAATAGCATTTGAGCAAAGAACCCCTACGTTCCGGAATGGGTGCACTGCCTTTGGGCTGCCAGTCCATTAGGTAGTGCGGACTACTTTCCAAACATGCTTATGTACTCTCTTTGTACGCAAACAAGTAAAATAAGATAAATGAAATGAAATGAAAGAAAAAGGGGTGAAACAAAATGAAATTCAGCTATTCATCGCAATGCAACGCAAAACGGAAACCCCTATAAAAAAAAATAAAACTCTAACATCCACCATATCCCCAACTTCTTTGTGGCATCGGAGCCTTCCATGGTTCGGTGATAACCTCACTGGCCACTCTCTACCCGTAAGGAACCAGAGCGAAACAAATTTCAACCTGAAGAATCCCGCAACAAGTTTTATTTACCGCTTATTACATTCCAATGAAACATTCGCTGTTGACGGATGGGTGCGCCGTTGATATCTACTCATTAACAGTTCGTATTGCGAGGCTCCGCGAAATCAGTTCTCCAATTTCCATGCATTCTTTTTCCAGGGTTCGTATTTTTTTCCCCCAAAACCTAGCCCCAGCTATGATTGAGAAACCTTTTTTCCCTCTCCCTTTCCTTTGCCGGTCACGGCGGACGAATATCTCAGCTCTTGTGAATGACAAATACAAGAAAATATATATATATGTATATATAGTTCACAACCGTTGTGGAATACAGTTCCTCAAGCTAGCAACAATTACACCGCCACTACGTCAGATAATCATGATCTGTCACTCGGTCTTTTTCAGTAATTTATCCGCGTTCTTCGGGGTAGTTAGTTATACGACATCGCGAGGGCTCAATGAAAAACAAGCACCGGGAATTCATGTTTTTACCATTAATTCCTAGCATGTCGTTTCCATGCCGGACTCGTTCTCACTAAAGCAACTATTCATTCCATCTTCTCTCCCACCGGTGCCCACATCCACCTTTTATTCCATCGTTAGCTCCGCTCCACCTCTTGGGAACATATACGAAAGTCAGCGGATTCCAAAATTCCCTAAATTTTCAAATACATATCTATATTCCATTACAATCAGGCCTATTTTCTCCCGTCCACCTCCCTCTCACATCTGTTCCTTCCGCCGGGTCGTTCCATTGTCCCAGGGTTTCTCAATTCTCCACTTTCGATGATCGTATAAGTGCCCTCCCCACTAATGACCCACCGAAAAATAATAATCATGCGAAGTTTCCATGTCTACACGCTGCTTCTTGCCCCTTCAGCCACCAAAAAACAATAAATTGTTAAAAAAAAAAGAAAGGAAAAGAAAGGAGGGGGTAGGGGAGAAAAAAGAAAATTTAAATGAAGATTTAAATAAATTCAAAATTCAAAATTCAAAAAATAAAAATAAAAAAGTTGTATATTTACATTAATTCTACTTGTTTCTTATTTTCTTTTTTTTTTTTTTTCAAATCGCT
>JABYPW010000159.1:0-35650 GCA_016880775.1 Phymatotrichopsis omnivora | reverse complement strand
AAAAAAAAAAAAAAAAAAAAAAAAAAAAAAAAAAAAAACAGTTAACATCAGCAAGCTATACAAAACCTGGTACAAAGAGAATTCTGGAAGCAGAAACGTATACTTGTGTCCGACAATGTTTGCACTCTTTGTACATATACAAACGCTAATTCGATTGCTATTCAATCCAAGTATCTAGTTGAAAAGCACATGCAAAGAGATAACAACTAAGTGCATAATTCTAAGCTCTAAGTTAGTCTTGCACAGGTTGCACTGTTAATGGTGATAGGTTGTGAAGGTAACTAAGAAGGCATTCAGTAGAGTAGTTAATGTCACAAGTTATCATTCAGAATTTAGACAACCATGTGATCTTGTAGGAGTATAATCCTGCAGAAATACTATAAGAAAAAGAATAGAAGAATTAAAAATACAACTATAATGGACCATTATTAACTAAAATAAAAAGAACTCAATGAATAACTGATAAAGCTAAAAAATAATCAAAACAAAGGAAAAAAAAAATACAAGCCCTCCCTTCTCATCCCTCTTAGCAGGATTTGACTATCTTTCATATCTACACCCTTCTCTATACTGCCATTTTAACCTAATATCACTAAAGCAGAGTGATATTAACATATTAATTATTACCTAGAATTTATTATCCCATTTCTCATATCCTTTTTTTTATTCTAATAGTTTATTTTTAATCTCTCCCTCTAATTTACTAGTTATCTTATGTGGCTACCTATGGTGATATAAATAAAACTAGGGTATGATACAGACTATCCCAAGGAAGTTATATTTATAGCCTATATAATACCTATGAAAATTCTACAGTTTTACTAATAATTAATAGATCATCTATAATTTCTGCAAATCTACTTATAGAAAAAGCCTCTAGGTACTATCTTTAGATAGATTCTTAGGTTTACTATAGTCCTCTTAAGTCATTCTATAATTAGTATAGAGCCCTAAAATATATCATAGTTTAATTAGTGAAAGGTTTTTTTTTTTTTTTTTTAATTTGAATTATGTCACATTGTCTCTAGGTATAAGCTTTACATACATCCTGTATAGATGTTATGGGAACCTCTCTATAAGTTCCACATACCAGTTAGCTATCCTACCCAACATCTTAAATCAGCCTAGAGATATAGACTGAAGATTAGATAACTTGCCTACAAGGCAATTCTCATTGTTATGTACAGTGTACTAATCTCTATCCAAGACCTGACTTGAGAGTTATTACTCCTTAAGGTATATTACATAAGAGACAAAGGCTGGGGACTAGGAACTCACAAACTAGGCACTCCTTATTATTGTGTACTATGTACCAATCTCTATCTGAGATCTGATTTTGAGAATTGTTACTCCTCTAAGATGAGTTTCCTAGTCTTAGATAGGTTAAGGAACCACTTATCTGAATAAATAATAGGAGTGGTTATATACCTATAAATAGCTGTGCTACCCTCTAGATCACCTCATAAATATCAAAGCAAACACTGTTCCCCCTTATATAGCTGAGAAGTACATTCTAGTCTATAGGAAACCATTGACATAACTTATTCCTTCAATCCATCATAAAGATAACTAAGACAATAGAAGAGAGGTAAATTACTGTACAATAGGTATAGTTTCTCCTATATAAAGCCAATTACTACTAGAAGGTAGTGACAGAGTTGATAGGCCTTGGTAAGATAATGAATATAATAAGTATCCTATATCTTGCTTCATTAAGCATGACGATTAGTGATGCTAATGATGAGCTTCATTGATTATATTAAGGGTATCATAGAGGTAGCCTGACTTAGGCCTAAAGTAATAGAGATGAAGATACCACTGAGGAAGGCTTTACTAAGCCTAAGGTATTGGAGATGAAGATACCACTGAAGAGGGCTTTATTAAGCACACAGTATTGAAGACAAAGATACTATTAAGGTGGGCTTCATCAAGCTCATGGTATCAAAGATAAAGATACTGCTGAGGAGGACTTCATCAAGCCTATAGTATTAGAGATAGAAATACTGCTAAGAAGGGCTTTGTCAAACCTATGATATTAGAGATAGAGATACTACTGAGGAGGGCTTTGTCAAGTATGATAGGAGACTCGTTGAGGATATAGAGGCAGGTATTGGCACAAGAAGCTTCACAAGAGGGTATTACTGAGTGAAATCAGATATCTCAACTGGCAAGCTAGAAATACTTATGCTTTCTACCTTTATCGCAGAGTCAAAAGAGAATAATAATTTTCATAAAGAAGATAGCAAAATATATTCTTAAGGTTCAAAGATGGTACAAGACTTCTTATGATGGCTAGAGAGTGAAGAAGAAGAAACAAAACACATCGCTCATCTGCTCCCTCTTAAATACCCAATTCTGACTGAGTAGCTACAGAGAACTTAATAAATGAATTGAAGCCTATAGAAAAATTCTATCCTAATTCCCTTATTCTTTCACAATTCCCTAGAAGGAGATCAGTTTCATGATCGGTGAATCGAAGAAAGGTTTTGGTATGATCATTCAGGACTTTTTAGAGAACACTCTTCAAGTCCTATCCCCTAATGATACAACTGATCAGCATATCATGATGAGATCAGGGTGACAAGTCCTGTCATCGATTGCGTATGTCCAATCTCGTGTATGTCATGTTGTCAATGCCTTACTTCACTTAGTCAGAGCTCTATGGTGACAACACTCATAACATAGTTCTGTGGCTCAAGGAGCAATCACAGGTTCTGACATACCTGACAGTTTACTCATGCATGTCCTGGTACCTAGGTAGACCACTTAGTACAGCTTATATGTAACATCAAGCCTATCGTATTAGAGATGGAGATACTACTGAGGAGAGCTTTGTCAAGTCCATAGTATCAGAGATAGATATACCAGTAAGGAGGGCTTTGTCAAGCCCATGGTATTAGAGATGAAGATACTAAGGTAGGCTTTATTAAGCCTATGGTATTAAAGATAAATATATCGCTGAGGTGGGCTTTGTTTAGCCTATGGTATTGAGGATGAATATACTGCTAAGGAGGGCTTTATCAAGCCTATAGTATCGAAGACAAAGACTAAGATACCACTAAGGAGGGCTTCATCAAGCCCATAGTTTCAGAGATAAAGATACCTCTGAGGAGGGCTTTATCAAGCCTCCAGTATTAGAGATGAAGATACTACTAAGGAGGGCTTTGTTAAGCCCATGGTATCAGAGATGAAGAAACCACTTATGAGGGCTTCATGAAGCCTATAGTAGCATAGACAAAGATACTGCTAAGGAGGGCTTTGTCAAGCCTATAGTACTGGAGACAAAGATACCACTGATGAGGGCTTCATTAAGCCTATATATAGTATTGGAGATGAATATACCACTAAGGAGGGCTTTATTAAGCCTATAGAATTGGAGATAAAGTTACTGCAAAGGTGGACTGTATTAAGCCTATAGTATTGAAGATGGAGATACTACTGAGGAGGGCTTTATGAAGCTACCTCTATCCTCTACCTCCTTAAATACACTAGTGTGTATATTATGTTATATAAGGAATGATATTGGTTAAACCTTATAGAAGAAATTTCATGCAATTATCTCTTTCAGTTTCCTTCTAAGGTAGTATGGATATGCCGCTCACTGATTATAGACTTAGTAAAGGTTACCTAGGATTATCATACATTTGACCTCCTATTCGATCTTTAATAATACTTACATATTACCTATCTAGCTCATCATGTCATAACTATTAGGTTGACTTTAAATAAGTTTTTCAAAGCCTCTATTATGCTATGCTATACTATACTAACTTATATAAGCCTTATATGAATATCAGGTATAGCCCTTTCATAGTTTAGGTAATACCACTATAAAATCAATGTTTATAACAATAGATATGGTGTGACAAAACCTGCTACTACCATAGTGTATAATCATGACCCCTAAGGTAGAAGAAAAAGTGGTGAAAAGTTTATAGCAGTAAAAGAGTGAAGAAAAGTAAGAGAAAGAGTGATAGAAAAATAGAAAAATATAAAAATACCTATCATATATGAGGGGAAGGAATAGAGCCTAACAGAAACTGAGAAAAATATAGAATAGTAGCAGGACCCTATCCTTTTACTCTAAGGAGGTGAACCTTACAACATCTATAAAAAGAGTTAGAGAAAAGTAAAAGCACTAAGTACACTATGAAAGGGGAAAGTAAACAATATCATAGGATATACTAAGTGATGATTAAAGTCCTTCTATGAAATAGAAGAGAAGAAAAAGGGAAAGAAAAAAGAGATTTAAGCTAGGTAGAATGGGGTATTAAGGATGAACTCTACAAGGTAATATTTCTCTAGGGTCAGGACCTAGGGGTAAGAAAGTGAGAGCCCAGTTAACTCATTACTGGTGTCTCTTTCCCATTACCCTACATCAAAAGCTGAGTAGTAGTTGGACTGGAGAGGTGTCAACAAGTGTGATGGTAGTTAGGGTAACTAGTACCTATCCCTATGGAGTCTACTCAAGCACTTTCAAGCTCATGGATGAAGGCCAGCACCCCTAGGCTTCCTGGTTTAGGTGTAAACTATTATACCCTATTAGTTCTAAGGAAGGTTATCAGTGGTTTAACATAAGGGTAGCTTAAGCTAGTCTACAGACTCCTCAGCCTATTGCTATGTCCACCTATATATCTGTGTATATGCTCAGGGTACTATATTCAGAACTAGGAGGCAGCTCATCCCCCCCAATAAAAAATATAAATAGGAGCTTTAGAACCTAATCATATACTCTTAATTGAGTGGTACACCCTAGTTCTTTAGCATCAAAGTTGTATTAGGGAAGTTAACAGTATTAGGGTTAGGACCTCACCCTATAGGGATAGATTAATAAAGTTATTCACATAGGGCTGACTATAGAATATGTTAAGTTTAGTATTAATGAATCCTAGAAGGCTAAGCTATAATTAACTTCCTATTTCAATCACTTATAATGTAGATAGGGTGTTTATACTTGATAAGGAGTAAGGATATAGTTACACATTATAGGAGCATTAGGTATATATATTCATTCACTAAGCACTATTAGGGTAACCTTTATACAGCTACCTAGAAGGCTAAGTAGAAGGTGAACCTTTATACACCTAAGTCACTTAATGTGCTGGCTCCCTCCCCAAACCCTATAAGCTAGATAATAGGTAACACCTAGAAATCTAAGCTTCCCTATATTATAGAAAAGGAGTTGGAATAGGCAAAGAAGAACTCTACTTATAGGAAGTGCCTATATAACTTGCACAAGATAGATGAGTGCTTTACTAAAGGCAAATCCACTATCTTGTAGCCACAGTCAGAGAAAGATATAAAGTGGAATGCCCCTCCTAAAGCTAAAGAGGATGAATCTTCTTATTCCTCTAAGTAGCCTAAGGGGAAGGAATAAGCTAGCTGAGTTATTAACCTCCTAGCCTTATAGAAAGAGGGGGATAATATACCTATAATCTAACCTACTATCTTATAGTAGGCCATCATCTATTTTCCTTTATTATAAAAGTTTTTGATTTTGTATTCTCAAATTGTGGCATTTATTTTTTTCCTCTAAAAAGAATTGTTTATATTACTTTCTCAAGTTTTTGTATTTTTACTTTGAAAAGAATTGTTTATATTTACTTTCTCACATTTTTGAAGTTTCCTTTATGAGATAGTATTATATAGATTTTCTAGCCATAGTTCTTAGTAGGTAGGCTACTAGTATTAAGGCTTGTACTATTACACCCCTATAAGTATAGTGATAATTCATGATAGCTATAAACTAATATTTAATGATGATTATACTACTATGATATCATGACTCTACTTCTTTAGTTTTTATTTTTAGAGTTTCTTTATAGATCTCTTTATTTGTCTAAGGCTAGCCTTAAGGCCAAAACATGCTAGTCATGTAATAAACTACCACTCTCTACAAGCTTATTCTTGCCTACCTATACCCTATAAACTACCCTTATACTCTTTTTCAGTTTATCGTATAGTGGGCTCTGGCTATGAGATTCATAGAAGAGATTATAGAATGTATCTACTATGTCTATTATTGTATCTGCTAAATAAGGCCCTGCTCAGGGTAAATATATTAAGATACTAGTAACCCTTCACTAGAAAACTCATGATATCACAGGAACCAAAACCTATGCCATATCAGCTACTGCTAAATTAGACAATAGCACTACATGAGCTATAATCAGTGACCACTTACTAGTACTAAAGATTAAGTGCTCAGTTCTAGTTAATATCTTTGCCTATGATAGTTCCTGCAAATAGGAAAAGTATTATACCTATAAGCTCTAGATGTAGGTCCTTAACTATTGTGAACTCATTAGCTTCTATGTAGGTCTAATACCTCCAGATGTTAACATCTATCTACTGGTCAAGTAGTTTAATAACTATAAGCCTTGTGTTAACTATAATAAGGTAGAATTAATTTCCTTTCTATCTGAGAAATGTTAGAAGCACCTTGTTACACATAAGGTGGAAATAGTTTTAGTATTCTCCCTTCTTATAGATAATAACTTCTACAGTAATAACTAAGCTATTGGTAGTAGGTTAGTTAGGTAGGTACATATGCCTATCAATGAAGCTATTGTATAACATTGGTGTACTAGCATGATAAGAGTACCTATTCAAGATTTCTCTAGTATATTCTTATAGGCTTTCTCTACCTCCTCCTCTACTGCATCTAAAGGGTCTAAATAGGAATATATCTTTCCCACTATATTCTCTGAATAACTTGCTTCTACTCTTCTACCCTATTGAGAGTGGAATTGTAAGATTAACTGAAATAATGGAGCTTCTCCTCCTTATAGCCCTCTATATAAGCTATCAGAAACTGAGCTCTAGGCCCTGTGGGAATACATCACTAGAATAACTGATGAAGGTAATATAAGACCTTCTAAGTTATCTATAGGTACTCCTATCCTCTTTATTAAGAAGGCTAATAGATCCCTTTACCTCTGTATATATTACTGTTACCTGAATAAGGTTATCATCAAGAACTATTACCCTCTACCCCTTATGACTAAGCTCTATAACTGTATTAGAGCTTCTCATTAGTTCTCTAAGCTTGACCTCAAGAATAGCTACAACCTCATCTATATAGCTAAAGGTAATAAGTGGAAAATAGCCTTTAGAACTAGGTATAGCTAGTTCAAATACCTTGTCACACCCTTTAGACTAGCGAATACTCCCTTGGTCTCTTAGGAGATGATTAACACCATCTTCCATAATCTTCTATATCTTGGCATCATTATCTACTAAGATGATATACTCATATATGCTAAAAGCAAAGAAGAGTATATGTGTTCAGTCTAACAAGTTCTCCACTATCTTAATAAGAATAAGTTAGCCTTAAAGCTATCCAAGTGCATTTAGGCAGTACATAAAGTTGACTTCCCTAGCTTCATGATCTCTAACAAAGGAGTCTCTATAGTAGATGATAGGGTCAAAATGGTTTAGGAATAGCCTATACTATGATAGATCACCCTATATAGAATATTCAGACTTAGTAAAGATACCTTAGGTATAGTTTGCAAATGTTAATAAGTAAACTCAGATATCTCAGCTAAATAAAAGCTCAACTAGAAGGATATCTTTCCTATAAGTTCAGGGTAGACTTCAGAGAGAAGAAAGAAGAATGAATATATTCTTTAAGGCTTGAAGATAACTTAAGCGTTTCACAGTAGTGATCATAGAGAAGACAAGGGAGCTATGTGCTAAATAAGAAAGGAAAGAATAATACAAAGACTAGAAACCCATACACTTAAATAGATCCTTTCCTACCTAAGCTGAGAAAGAGATAACAAATGAAATAGAAATACAAAGAACCATTTTATAATCTAAACTATCCTCTGATTCCTAATCGCTGAAACCTGTAGAATATTCCAGAAGGACAAGACATAATTAGTACTAAGTTTGACTAAGATCACCTAGCACTCTCTTGGGCCTCACTCTGATTTAGTACTAGTCTCTATTGATATAAGTCTGACCACCTAATCATGACCTTATAGCTAACTAGGCTAATGTCATATCATGCCAATAGCTGATCATGTGGTAACTATGGGGCTGACTTCGTAGGATTAATCAGAGCTACTGGCAAAGCCACTCTATGCTATACTATGCCATGAGGTCATGTGATAGGGGATCATACTCCAGAGCACTTAATATAATAGTGAAGTGTAGAGATGGCAATACTCATATATTTATATTCTGAGGTAATCCTCTATCTTTCCTTGTCCTCCCTCGGTTCACTGATGTACACAGGGGGTGTCACACTCAATTAAGAGCATATGACATAGTCATGTAACACAGGAGCGATCTCGCTAAGCACCGTCAGGGTAACCCTTCATACAGCCTTGGTGATCCTCTATCATAATGCATGGCTAAGGTACCAATAACATAACCACTACCAGTGTTTATAGTTGCCTATACCTTTAATAGTCTATAATGTCTATTCATTTGTAGGGTTTGCTAACTTTTATTAAGTCTTCATCAAAGGCTTTTTGAAATTGCCAACTCCCTTAATAAACCTTATAAAGAACGACTAACTATAGGTTTAGGGGATTAAGGAGCAACTTGCCTTCAATACCCTCAAATAACTATTCACTAGAGCTCCTATTTTAGTTTACTATAACTATACTCTCCCTCTCATTACAGAAAATGATGCTAGTAACTTTACCATAGGTGGAGTTCTCTTGCACTAATATCCTAATAGCTCTCTCTAACCTATAACCTTTCATAGTCAGAAGATACACCCTCTAGAACATAACTATAACATATAGGATAAGGAGATACTAGCTATAGTCAATTACCTCTATTGCTAATAGAGATACTGGTATTCTGGTGTATTATATGATAAGTGTTGTTACCACTAAGCCATAACTAAGTGAGGTAAGGATTTGATTATATTACATATATAGGATTGGCTATGCATGATTGATAATAGGACTTGTTACCCTAATCTCATCATGATGTACAAATCAGCTTTATCATCAGAGGACATAACCCTTACAGGTATTCCCTCTGAGAAGTATAAACAATCTTACCTAAATACAAGGTGTTTCTTAATATATTATATAATTATTCTTTTAGGGAATTTTTTGAGTATATGGGAATTTATAATAGAATATTTCAATGAGGTTCTTTTCCTTTATAATTCCTTAGATAATTTCTTAGTTAGAATTAAGTATTCAAGAGGGAGTAGACAAGCAATATATTATAGCTATATAAAGGTTACCCTAATAGTACTTAGTGAGTTTTACTCCTATGTATGTGACTATGGCCTTTCTCTTAATTGAGTGTACCTGACCTGTCCATATAATAGTAACTAAGGGAATACAATTGCAAGTGATGTATTATGATTGAAGGAAACAAGAGTGCTGACTGAATAGCTAAAAAAGAATCTAAAAAACCTGAGGCACTAGGACAACCCAACAGGGGAAAAAAGACCATAACCTAATCTATATTATATCAAAAAACAAAGCAATAACTCTAGAAAGACTTCAAAGAATATCCTAAATAGAAAATCAACAACAACATATACCTGTATTTAGTCATAGATAAATATAGTACTATTAGAGCCTTCTAGTTTAGGATAGGATAGTTGTATATACTAAACTCTCATTACCTCAACCCATAAATCTAGTTATACAGTGAACTATAATTGATTTAAAACTACCTCTATGAATGATGAATAATAGCCTAGTTCAAACAGAAACTATACCCTGACAATGACACCAAATACCTATTGTATAAAGATATGGAACTGTAGAAAAAGTTAGTTAAGGAAGGGATTAGAAGACTACTAAGAGCTCCCCCTCTGCCCCTAGAGGTCATGATATAGAATTGAAATGGAAGAGGGACCTTTTGATTTTCTTTTATTTTTCTTTATCTTTTTCTCATAGTAGATAGGAAAACATGGAGGATCTTCCTTGTGTTAGCTTTTTTATTTTCTTTTATTTTCTTTTCTTTTCTTTTTACATTCTTTTCTTTTTATCTAACCCTTTTAGCTATATTATTACTTTTTATTGAGTGTAAATGCCCCACTAGATGAAGTTATACATAAAACTTAGAAAAAGGGAAATAAATTATTGAGCAATATATTATGAGCTAGGCTGTCCTTATTGTAGCCTACAACTCCTATCCCTCTATAACCCAGTATATAGCATCCAAAATCTTCACAATTAATAGGGATCTCATAAGCACAGGACTAGTAACAACCTTAGAATAGTCCCTGGGAAATGAAGCAATAGAAAGAAATGAAAAAGTAGACCAGTTAGCCAAGATAGAATCTGAAAAACCTAAAGTACTAGGACAAGCTAGTAGGGGGAAGAGGACTATCACCTACTCTACCATACAATAGAAAACAAAAGAGAAATTCTGGAAAGACTTCAAGTAATATACTAATAAGAAAATCAACAAAAATGAAGACCTATACTCAGTAATAGACAAGTACAGCACTACCAGGGCATACCAGTTTTAGAATAGGCTAAACATATATACCAAACTCCTACTATATTAACCTATAGATATGTATATACAGTGAACCCTAATTGATACAACACTACCTCTATAAATTCAAGACCATAAGCTAAATCAAATAAAAATTGTACCTAGAAAAGGAAACTAAATATGTATTATATAAAGATACTGAACTCTGGAAAAATATTCTCAAAGAAGAAATTAGAAGGCTGCCAAGAGCTCCCTCCCCTCCCCCTGAAGTCATGATTGAGAAGTAAGATAGATAGAGCCTATAGAATTTATTCTTTTTCTTTATTCCTTTCTTCTTTAAAAGTTTTTTCGATAGAAGGTATAGAGGATTTCTTTATTCCTTTTCATTTTTATCTTTTTCTTTTTTCCTTTTCCTTTTTCTTTTTTCTTTCTTTTATCTAACTCTTTCAGTCTTATTATTGCATTTTATTAAGTGTGAATACCTGCTAGAGGAAGTTGGATGTAAAACTTAGAAAAAGGGAAATAAATTGTTAAGTGATATATTATGAGGTATGAGGATATTCTAGTAGTAGAGCTATCCTGGTATTATTGTACAGTAATGCATAATGTTATATGTTCAAATCCAGCTTATGCCATACCTTAATACTGCAATTTCCCATTTAGTTGTGGGTTTTATAGCATAAGTGAGTTTTCCCTAACTATGCATGGTTCCCTAATTATTAGTAAGCTTATATACTTGAATGCAACTAATAATCACAATATCTATATAAAGGTTACCCTAATAGTGCTTAGTGAGTATTACTCCTATATATGTGACTATGTCCTTACTCTTAATAGAGTATACCTAACCTATCCATATAATAGTAACCGAGGGAACATAATTGTAAGCGATGTATTATGATTAAATGTAAATACCGTACTAGAGGAAGTCAGATGTAAAACTTAGAAAAAGGGAAATAAATTACTGAGCAATGTATTATGATACAATAGTGACTAAGAGAACATTAATACATGTGATGTATTATAAGTTGTATGAAGATTACCCTGATAGCACTTAGCAGGTATTACTCCTATATTTGTAACTATAGCCTTGCTCTTAATTGAGTATACCTAACCTATACATATAATAGTGACTAAGGGAATATAATATCAAGTGATGTATTATAAGGTATAAGGATAGCCTAGTGGTATAGCTCATAACTATGTCATATGCTCTTAATTGAGTGTGATGCCCTATCTATACATACATAGTAATCTGAGAGAGAAGCACATACTCTCTAATAGTATAGCTGTCCTAGTATTATTATATAGTAATGTACAATATTATAAGTTTAAATCCTGCTTGCACTACTCCTTGATACTACAATTTCATAGTCAGTTACATTTGGGACTCCTTTAGTTACTTTTCTATGGACAGGGCATGTACATTCAATTAAGAACAAAGATATAGTTGCATACATATAAGCATTAAGTTATACCTTCATCTGCTAATTTCCTAGTCAGTTATATGTTTTGTAGCATAAGCAAGTTTTCCCTAACCATATATAGCTCCCTAATTACTGGTGAGTCTATGTAAGTAAATAAAATTGATGATTACAAAGCCTGTTTGAAGGTTACCTAGATAGTACTTAGTGAGTATCACTCCTATGTATATGACTATGGCCTTACTCTCAATTGAGTGTATCTGACCTGTATATATAATAGTGACTAAGGGAGTATAATAATAGAAATGTATTATGATACATAATGTTATAGGTTTAAATCCCACTTATACTACTCCTTAATACTATAATTTCCTGGTCAGTTATAGGTTTTATAGTGCAAGCAAGTTTTCCCTGACTATATATAGTTCCATAATTACTGGTAAGTCTATGTAAGCAAATGCGAATGATGATTATAATGGCCATATAAAGGTTACCCTAATAGCACTTAGTAAGTATCATTCCTATGTATGTGACTATGGCCTTGCTCTTAATTAAGTGTACCTAACCTGTCTATATAATAGTGACCAACAGAGCATAATATCAAGCAATGTATTATAAGCTGTATAAAGCCTACCCTGATAGTGCTTAGTGATTATTACTCATATGTATATAACTATGGCCTTGCTCTTAATTGAGTATACTTGACCTATCCATATAATAGTGACCAAGAGAGCATAATATTAAGCAATGTATTATAAGGGGTAAGGATAGTATAGTGCTATAGCTATCCTAGTATCATTATGTAGTAATGTGCAATGTCATTAATATAAATCCTGCTTGTACTACTCCTTAATACTATGATTTCCCAGTTAGTTATACATTTTGTAGTATAAGCAAGTTTTCCCTGACTATATATAATTCTATAATTACTAGTTAAGTCTATGTGAGTGAATATAACTAATAATTACAATAGATATATGAAGGTTACCCTAATAGCAATTAGTAGATAAAGGTACATCCTGATACTCCTATATATGTGACTATATGTTTGCTCTTGATTCAGTGTACATACCCTGTCTATACAATAGTGACTAAAGGAATCTCATAATAAGCAATGTATTATAAGGCTGTATAAAGGTTACCCTGATAGCACTTAGGAAGAATACTCCTATGTATGTGATTATATCTCTGCTCTTAATTGAGTATACATACCCTATCTATACAATATTAACCATAGGAATGTTATAACAAGCAATATATTATATTTTTCTCTTCTCTTTATAGCCTTTATCTTAAGTCTTATACTATCTTTAAGCCTTAAGAATATACTTTGTTTTTCTACTCTCAAGATGTTTATCTTCTGTATGACTCTGTGATAAAAGGTAGAAACACAAGTAGTTATAGCTTACTGGTTGAGATATCTAAGTCTACTTAGTAATACCCTCTTGTGAAGCTTCTTGTGCTATACCTTATAATAGATCCTTTATAACTCTTCTATTACAAAAGGGTAATAATGTAAGTATATAACCCCTTAAATATATTATCAATAAAGGTGCATATGCTACTAATAACCTACACTACCCTACTTATATTGTTGCTGCGATAAAAGATGATATGCCTAAGGACTAGGCTAAATATAAGGAGGAAATAGAATGCTAAATCCCTTTCTTCCCCCTCTTTCCTATTTCTTCTATACTATAGGAGGAATTTAGTCATTTTATAGTATATTCTTAGTAATATAAACTACCTTTCCCTTTTATAGTGTATTTAGTACCTTTGCTTTTCCTTATTTCTTTTTCTAAGTATTGTAATGTTCATCTTCTCAGGGTAAAAGGATAGGGTCCTGCTACCCTTCTTTACTTTTCTTAGTTTCTATTAGGCCTATTCCTTCCTCTCATATGTGATAGGTATCTTTGTGTTTTTGAGTTATTCTTTCCACTCTTTTATTCCCCCTCTATGCTCCTTCACTACTGTAAACTTCTTTGTTACTTTTTCTTCTACCTTATAGTTTATGCTTAGACAATAGTGCAGCTGTAGGTTTTGTTATACTATACCTATAGAGGATATATATAGAGCTTATACAATAATAGAAAAAAGTATTTATTCACTTATATAAGCAAGGCTTATCTATACCCACTACCCTCCTATACTGTAATCTATATAAAAAAGTATTAAAATATCTATAAAAGTATGTACTACTCTAAACTTATAGCTATACAAATATTTTCAATTATTTTAAACACCAATTTCTTAGTATTTTTTTTATAAAATAATAGTATTATAAGCATTATATATAAGGCTAACTACTCCTTCTGAAATAAATTTTAGAGTAATGCAAAATATAAGTTTTGTAATTTATCTATAATAAAATAGATTTAATGCCAAAATTTTATTACTTATTATTTTTTATTGTAACTTGAGTAGCTTCTATTTTATGTGGATTTTATATGCTACAATTTATGATAATAACTCTTAGCTACTATATTCAATGCTAGATTGGTAAAAACACTTTAATTTTTATTTATTAGTCACTTCTAATAGAAATAAATAGATTTTATAGGTTAACTCTCTTTATGTCTACTAATTTTCAACCTCCTAATATTCTATAGTAGAAAATTTAAGCCTAAATACAATTTATTAGAAGATAAAAGATAACATAAACTAAAAAAAAACTTAAACACTAATATTATATGTAGGCTATAATATATATTTTTTCTAGTAGCTTCTAGATTTTTTTAGAAGTAGTAGTTAACTTAATAGATAATGCTTAAAATACTACTATTTATAAGAAAATTTATCTTCAAATAAATATTTAAAGTACTACTCAATATAATAAATTTATGTTAAAAAAAGATGAAAATATTTTTTTATCATAATCTTCTAATAGTACAATCATATAGAGATATTATAATTCCTTTTGCAATAATTTATAGTATAGGAGGTCAGGGAGAGTTCTATTGAACTTCCTATTTCGATTACTTGTAATATGGATATGGTGTTTATACTTAATTAGGACTAAGGATATAGTCACATATTATAGGAGCATCAGATATACACCTTTATTCACTAGATGATAGGGAGAGCAGCTAAGCCTTACTTATATAAGTAACTGAATACTTATTTTCTATTATTGTATGTAGATATAATGTAATACAATCTAGATAAAAAAAAAAGTAATTGAGGTAAGGGATAGAAGAAGGAAGGTAAAGGAAAAGGTTATATTAAGAATTATAGTAAGGGGATGGATATATTCAGGAGTATGATAACTAGGGTTTAGTGTTTTTTTTAGTTCAAGTGGTTAAAAAACTAACTACTAAGGAATGATTATCCTATTCTTTTTAATAGTTTGATAATACTTATAGAATATACTAATTTAATAATAGTGTTAAAGTAATTAGTATTAAGATTACTATTAGTATCTTATTTAAGCAAAATATGTAACTGAGAATCTTAATATAATGCAAAGATAGCTTTCAAAGATAAACAAGATTTGTTTAGACATATTAAGGGAAAAATGTTTTATTAAGACAGGTTAGGCAAATACCTAATACTATGTATATAATATATAATACCTAAACTATGGTATATCTTGGTAAATGTCTAAATTTTGTCAAGTTTACTAACCTTTATTAGGAAATAGGTAAAGTTATTTTAGGTAATGATAGAAACTTCCCTAGGTTTACTAAAACACTTTAGTTAATAGCTAGTAAGTATTTTTAGTATATTTTAATTTAGCCTTAACAACTTTATATATGTCTAAAAATTCTCAGTTGCTATACAAATGAAACCCCTCTATAACTCTATAACTATAACCTTGTTTCAAATTTTAAAAACTGGGTATGATAGCTTAGTATCTTCTTCATAACTTGTAGTTTTTAAAAAATTATTTTTTTTATTGTTATATTATTATTAGGAATCCTGTGATTAGAATTTGAGATGGAGGTGAGGATAGTCTAGTGGTATAGCTATCTTGGAAGTCATTGTGCAGTAATATTATAGTTCTATGGTACCACAGACCTATGCGATGATAGACTAGTACCCAGAATGCACCTAGTAAGTGTTATACCTATTACAGCTACTAGGCCCTACCTGACTCTTGTGGCTCTACCTTACTGGTCTTATATGCAACACCTCTGGTACACTACCATGGAGTGATGTCCTATGGCTGAGCAATATCCATAGGACCACACATGATTAGAACATCGGCACATCATACAAGGACTTAGTCACCCTTGTAGAATAGGTGGCCTGACTGATCAAGCTAGTTATCGTAAGAGGACATGATATGTCAGGAGTCATGGTAATCTATTACTCATATAATACTAATCTTTACCTGTCTAGTCCATAGACTCTTCTAGGCTATGCAAGAATAGAGATTAGTGATCAAAAAGTTAGCTGTAGATGATCTGTCAGGTTCTATTTCCTTCTATCTTCTTTGTCATCTATGAGTCATTTCTTTAGATAGAATTAGTATTTAAAGGTGGGCTGTATGGATGCTCTTTATCGCAAATGCCGAGGATGACAAGCAAATGCCGAGGACGACAATGTGAACATACAGTACTTAAATATGCCAATTACGATGCTGCCCACCCCACAAACGATCCCCTCTGCCCCGAATATTTGAAAGCCTTGGCCGAAAATAATAAGCGAGTGGAGAACCTGCATGCCGTGATGGAAGAGGGAATGGAAACTTAGGGCCCCTCGGTGATTCATCTCGTTATTCTGCTAGTGTTGTTCCCTTTGTGTAAAAGTTTTATGAGTTTGGCTTCCGTTATCTCCTTTGTCTTTTCTCTCTCCTCTTTCTTTGGTTAGTGTTCTTCGCTAGTAGCTCAATCCCTTCCGGTTGTTGTAAGGTTCGCCTTGCTGGAGATGGGAAAGGGGTTCCCTGGGCTTTTCTTTTTCCTTTTCGCTTAGAGTGATACTGCTGTTTTGACATACTGGGTGGTCACTTTTGTGCCGGTCGCGTTTTCTTTTATGAGTTTTTCTTTCCCCCGCCACTCCTTCCCTTCCACCCCATTTCTTCTTTAGTTTATTGCGTGTAAGCGAGGAGGATTCGGGAACAAACGTGTATTTTATCTGAACCGTAGACTGCACTACCGACATTAGGTCGGCTATCTTCTACCTCCATCATAGCTTGACATAGCTGCAAGTGGAGGTTCTTTATATGACCCCTAGCGGGGTCGTAAAGATAAAATAAAAATGAATTTCCCCCCCCCCTATGGATGCTCTTTATCTTTTACTTCCTTTCTTCTTTAGCTTCGAGATTAGCTTTGAGCCTTATCTTTGCAACTTTACTTCTTTATGTTCCATCTCTTAGTAGATATATAAAAGATCCTGTATAGTTGAGAAGAATAAGTTGAGATATCTAAGTTTACTCAGTAATACTTATAGCTTCATACCTGTGAGGTCTTTACCAAGCTATTTCTACCTCTTAAGATATATACCATTAGCAAGTAATATACAATGTTATAGGTTTAAATCCTGCTCACACTACTTCTAATATACCATGATTTCCTGTTGGTCAAGGTTTTGTAGCATAAGTAAGTTTTTCCTGACACTTGCCCAAATAGGACTGATGACTAAGAATATCAAGGTACTTTATAATACTCCTATGAAATAGTTAGCTCTTATCTAAATCAAAGGATATATGCACCCTACTATAGTATACTATACTAAGGGAAAAAGTGATATCATCATCATCATCATTAGAATTTTAGATGTGACCTTTCAGATATCATATACCATCTTCAAAGAAAATATACATAAGCTACTTTAAGGCTCATTTAAGGGGGGGGTTTGGAAATTCATTTTTATTCTCTTTTGTCCTATAGTACTATATTAGGTATAAAAGAATACTAAAGAATATCTACTTGTAGATATATAGCTATGTATGATAAGAAATAATATCCTCTACTAAAAGAAATAATAAAGGTCTATAAAAGTCTAAAATTTAAAATTATAAACTCAAAAAATTATAAACTAGTATAGCTTCCTCTGCTTAAGAATTTGATATACTATCAGAAGAGATAGAGGCTAAAAACCTTAATAGAAGAGAACCTGATCCATTATTAGGAGGAACTCCTATAGAAAGTTTATAATCTAATATATATCTTATAACTCTATAATTACTATAGAGACTATCTATATAGGGAGAATGAATAAATTTTCCCTATACTATAGTTTTACATCCAACCCTTCCTCCATCTATAAAGGGAGAAGAACTATATTATAAGGTCTAATAAGGGGTCTAGCTTAGGATAGTATGTGCACATTAAATTTCTACAAATACAGTACATTTAGTATCCTAATCTTTATTTCTACTAGGTATTATGTAGGCTAATTGCATAGTTTGTTCCTAAGATTATAGTATCCTATTTAGTAGGTATAATTTTAGAAAGTATTTTTCTCTAATTTTATTCCTAGCTAGGAATTCAAAGACTATATATTTAATAGTTTTAGGGTATATAGGAATTTGGATTCCTTCAGTCACCATTGTATGGACAGGGCATATACACTTAATTAAGAGTAAAGACATAGTCACATATATAGGAGTGTTAGGATGTACCTTCATCTACTAAGTGCTATCAGGGTAACCTTCATATACTATTTTAAGGTATATATAGCAGTGTATAGCGATGAAGGTACATCCTGACAATCCTATGTATGTGACTATGTCTTTGCTCTTAATTGAGTGTATATACCCTGTCTATATAATAGTGACTGATAGGAAATCAATATCCTATATACCTTCTTGTACCCCCTTACTCACTATATATAGACAGGGCTTCGCACTCAATCAAGAGCATATGACATAGTCACATAACACAGAAGTGAAATCACTAAGCGCTGTTAGGGTAACCCTTTATATAGCTCAAAATCCTATATAGCAGTGTATAGTTACATAAAGGTTAGCCTAATAGTGCTTAGTGAAGCTATATAAAGGTTACGCTAATAGTGCTTAGCGAGTATCACTCCTTTGTATATGACTATGGCCTTACTCTTAATTGAGTATACCTGACCTGTCCATATAATAGTGACTGAGGGAGGATAATGCTGAGAACTTAGTGAATAGCTGGGTGAAGGTTACCCTAATAGCACTTAGCAAGAATACTCCTATGTATGTGATTATATCTCTACTCTTAATTGAGTATACATACCCTATCTATACAATAGTGACTATAGGAATCTCATAACAAGCACTTAGTGAATAAAGGTATAACCTAATGCTCCTATACTTATAACTACATCTATACCCTTAATTTGGTTATAAATACCCTATATAAGTAATAGTAATCATAATAGGGTAGTGAATACAAATATATTTAGTGAACCTATAAGATAAAAACTAGGCTAAGTGTGCTATTAACTTCCCATATCAATCACTTGCAATATAGATAAGGTATTTATACTCAATAAGGAGCAAGGACATAGTCACACATTGTAGGAGCATCAGATATATACCTTTATTCACTAAGCACCATCAGAACTACGCTAAGTGTAACTTCCTAATCTTTATTTAGAAGATTCTTATAGCAATTTACATAGGTAGGGGAAATTTTCAGTTCTTACTAAGGGATATTTATCCTAGAATTTAGAGGTAGCTTTCTATCTTTTAATGCGATCATCATTATATCATATTATATCCTAGGTATAGGGGTTAAACTTAGTCATATGTCCCTTATATATAATTTTCTATAAAAATATTTATATAAGTCTATATAAGGAAGAAAGAATTCAGCAATTTTATCTAGCCCTTATTGATAAGAAGGCTCCCTCTATATGCTAAATCTACTCTGACTGAAAGGCTAGGCCCTATAATATTTTCCTCTCCATTATAGAGAATACTACCACCTAGTAAGTCCTTACCTACAAGCTAACCATAGAAGCTGCTATCTACAAGTTCTTCTATACCACCACTAGCCTTTACTAGAACTTCCTCTATAAGTACTTAATGTATAATGTACTAACCCCTATCATTATCACTTTAGAGTTTAAACATATGTTACTTATCTGTAAAGAGATTGAGATATATAACCACAGAGTACTTATTACTCAAACACCTTACTAGCTTGCTTCTAAAGATAAGCTTATTAGTAAACCTACCTCTTCTATTGTCATCACTATCATAGTGAATAACAACTACTACTACATATCCTAAGGCCTTTCTATCCTTAATAAGACCTGAAATACTAAACCCTATATCACTTTTACCTACTCTACCTAGTGTTCCTACTATTCCCACTTTAGTTATCATTAATTAAAGTGTACCTACCCCCCATAATGCTGACTCTATTCTAGCCCTTATGCTGTTTTCAAGTACTCTTATAGTAATACTGAGTGTAAATACAAGGGATAATAATACAAATATATGATGCTCAAGTATATTAATTGCGATGCTGCCTACCCTACCACCTCTACACTTTGCCGTATTCACCTGAATACTTTAGCTTATGTGAATAAGTAGTGGAATAATATACATGCTACAACAACTAAGGGTATAGAAACTTAGGTACTCTCTTCTTATTGTCTTTCTCTACTTTATCTATGTTTTCCTCTTCCCATACTCTGTGTTTTTACTCTATATTTAATCTGTCTAGCCCTTCTATCTTCTCAGTTTCTCCTTAGTTTAGATTTCTTTTACTTTTTCCTTTATCCCTTCTAATTATTATAAGGTTAACCTCACTGGAGATAGAAAAGAGGTTCCTTATTCATATCTTTTATTACTTATTCAAGTTTCTTTACTTGTATATGTTTTCTAGGCTTTCTACTGGTCATGTTTTCTAGGTTTTCAAACCCTATTACTCTTTTATCCCCTCTGCCCTACTTTCTTAGTAGTTTATTATATATAAGTAATGATGATTTTGGATCTATATATATATTTTATCTTTTCCATAGTAATACTAACCTTATGTTAGCTGTTTTTCTACTGCTGCCATAGTTAGTAGAATTAGAAGGAGGGATTCTTTTATATGACCCCTTTAGAGTACTAAAGATAAAATAAAATAAGTTCCCCCCTCCCTACCCCTTAGTAATTTTATATATTTATAGGGAGGGAAGGGTTCTACTTTACTTTCTATAAACAAGTTCTAAGGCCTACTACATGCTCCAGTTATAGTGCCTATTTAAGATGGATATTTTCACTAGCTTCTTAGAATAGGTACCTATTAGATTTTGATTTTACTCAGATACAAGTATTTATCTATAAATAAGCTAGCTAGTAGGAGGGTTATAGGGAGTATATATAGTACTAAGTACTAGTCTATAATTTAGGCTATCTAAAGAGTATCTCTTTTATATATATAATAATACCATAACTCTATGGGTAAGATATAACTTGTACTCCCTCAGTCACTATATATGGATAGTGTTATGAACACCGGTAGTGGTCCACATCAAGGTACCTGGACGATGCGCTATGGTGGAGGTTACGCTTAGATTGTCAACATGTGAGTATGCGCTCTCCACCCTTCACCATTGTGTTAAGCACTCTGGAGACGGTCCTCTGTCACATGACCTTGTGGCATGGCGTGGCATAGTGTGGCTTTGCCATTAGCCTTGACTAAGCATGGGAAGTCAGCCCCACGGGCACATGATCGGCTATTGGCATGATGCGACATTGGCCTAGTCAGCCATGAGGTCATGGACTGGCGATTGGACTCATATTGTGAGAGACTATCACAAATCGGGAGTGAGGCCTGAGAGTGTGATAGGCGATCATAGTCGAAATAGGTACTAATCGCGTCCTGTCCTTTCTGGACTCTTCTACAGGTTTCAGCGATTAGGAATCAGGAGATGGTCTAGAATGGGTATTAGTTCTTCGTGTTTCTATTTCCTTTGTCATCTCTTTATCAGCTTAGGTGAAGGATAGGATATATAAGTGTGCGGTTATTCTTGTCTTGTCTTCTGGTGAGGATGGTCTAGTGGTATGGCTATCCTGGTGTCGTTGTGTGGTAATGCGCAATGTCGTGGGTTCAAATCCCGCTCGTCCCATTCCATACCGCAAATTACTGGTTGGTCGCGGGTTTTGTAGCGTAAGCGAGTTTTCCCTGACTATGCAAGGTTGCCTAATTACTGGTTCAGTCCTTGTAAGCGAATGCGACCGATGATCATAATGGCCGTATGAAGGGTTACCCTGATGGCGCTTAGCGACGTATCGCTCCCTCTCTAGTTAGGCCATCCGATTAAGTTCGCGCAAAGCCGTCCGCTAGAAGAGTGTGACCAATGGAAAAGAGTTTCCTTGTCTTGTCTTCTTTCCTTCCTTCCTTCTTTAGCATTAGCTACTTTGTCTTCTCTGCGATCACCATTGTGAAAGCCTTGAGTTATCTTCGAGCCTTAAAGAATATATTTGTCCTTCTTGTCTTCTCTACCTGAAGTCTACCCTATTTATCGTAGGAATGATATCTTCCAGTTGAGCTTTCGTTTAGCCGAGACATCTGAGTTTACTCAGTAGCGTTTGCGAAGTGTGCCTGAGGTATCCTTACTGAGTTATATACGAACTATATAGGGTGATCCGTTACAGATAGGGTATTACACTCAATTAAGAGCATATGACATAGTTGCATAATATAGGAGTAAACTCACCAAGCACTCTAGGGGAAAGATTTTAGCTTCTCTGTATAGCTAAACTCTATTAGTGTTACAGATGACTGTACCGACTGGTCTACCTGGGTACTTGGACATATGTAGAACTTATTCCAAAGTCAACTAGAAGGTATATCAGAACCTGTGATCAACTCTTGAGCCATAGAACCACATGATGATTGTTGTTACCTCTGAGCCCTGACTAAGTGAGATGAGGTATTGACAACATGATATACATGAGATTAGATGTACACGATTAATAACAAGGCTTGTTATCTTGATCTCATCATGATATGCTGATCATTCAAATCATTAGAGGATAGGATTGAAAGACTTCTTCTCTGAAGGTCCTGAATGATCATGCCAATACTCTCTCTGATTCTCTGATTATAAAACTAATCTCCTTCTAGGGAATCGTAAAAGAATAGGGGAATCATGATAGGATATTTCGATGGGCTTTATTTCTTTTATTAAAGTTTCTCTATAGCTACTCAGTCAGAAATAGGTATTTAAGAGGGAGCGGATAAGCAATGTGTTTTGTTTCTTCTTCTTCTCTCTCTAGCTATCATCTCAAGTCTTGTACCATCTTTGAGCCTTAATAATATATTTTGCTTTTCTTCAATAAATTCTCTATCTTCTCTCAACTTCTTGATCAGGGTAGAAAATACAAGTGGTTCTAGCTTACTGGTTAAGATATCTGAGTTCACTTAGTAAGACCATCTTGTAAAGCTTCTTGTGCCTATACCTGAGTCTATATCCTCAATGAGTCTCCTGTCATAGTTAGTAGTTCTGAACTTACTGGTAATCTATCTTCTAGACTATAAGAAGGCTTTATCTAATATATTAATGTTAGTATAATTAAGTAGGAAGATATTAGTCCTATATATTACTTTAAGAATTAATATAGCTATAACTAGACTTAATATATTATAGGATATAAGATCCCTTTATCACATTGAGTCTTTTTAGATTGTGTTTAAAATTTTGTTTAACTTTTTAACTAGTACTTGAGAGTGTTTATATAGGGAGTACTTTTAGTCTATAAAGTATCCAAAAAACCTACCTAACTAGAGGTAGTAATTCAGGTTAAGTTAAACTATATAGGGTTATCTTATCCTCATAATTTATTATAGGATAAGTAATATACTACATCTATTTTTAGGAGGGAGAAAGTTATATCTACATTCCTTCCTCATTCCTTAAAGTCCTATTATTGCTATTATAGCTTTTATATTACAGAACACCGTATCTATAGTCTTCCCAGGTACTAGGACATGTATGGGACCTAGTTATAAGTTAATATAAGGGTTATGTCAGAATCTGTGAATATCTCTACCCTTGAGTTGAGTCCTAGGACAATGTGATAAGTATCATTACTATTAAGCTCTGATTAAGTTAGGTGAGGCTTTGACAATATGATATACATAAGATTGGCTATACATGATCAATAACAAGGCTTATTACCTTGATCTCATCATGGTATACTAATTGGTCATATTGTCTAAGGATATAACTTAAGGAGTTCATCTCTAGAAAGTGATAGACAATCTTACTGATCTATGAAGCCAATCTCTGATCATATCTTAATCTTCTTCTAAGAAATCGTAAAAGGTTTATAAGGAAATGTGTTAAATTATTTCAATGAGGTTCTTTCCTTTATTTGACTCCTCAGTTATTCTCAGTTAGAATTGGGTATGTAAGAAGGAGCAAATGAGTGATGTGTTTTGTTTTCTTCTTCTTGTTAGCCTTCATCTTGAGTCTTGTACCATTTTTGAGCCTTAAGAATATACTTTACATTTCTTTACTGATAAATTTCTATCCTCTCTTAACTCTATGATAAAAGTAAAAGGCACAATTAGTTGTAACTTGCTAGTTGAGATATCTAGGTTTACTCAGTAAGACCCTCTTGTAAAGCTTCTTGTACTAATACTTACATCTACATCCCTTACAAGTCTTCCATCACATTTTAGTTATCATCCTTCTAGTTTATTAAATATATAGTATAGGAGATATGATTGATAAAGGAACTATGTATTTAGGGGTTAGTAGTATTATAGATATACCTAATATATATAGTAAATAATAGTATAGATATAGATAATCCCTAAAGATTACCTGACTATATAGTATAGAAGTTATCTAGGGCTCCTATATACATCAGTTTTATTTTTAGGTCTAATATAAAGGATAGGATTTAGCTAACTAGGTAATCTAGGGTCTTTCCTTCTTCTAGTAATTAATAAATATAGGTTTAATTCCTATTATCATAGGTACCAGTTATATTGAAGAATCCTATAGAGATATTATAACTAGCTATTTGAAGTATATTAATTTTATAGAATTGTTTGTTAGTAGTATCACTAGTAGACCTCTTAGAACTAGACTGTACTAGTATAGAGAGATTATACCTAAGACCACTTAGTAGATAAAGGTATATCCTAATACTCGTATATATATAACTATATCTTTACTCTTAATTGAGCGTACATGCCCTATCTATACAATAGTGACTAATAGGAAATCAAAATCCTATACCTAAGGCTACTATATAATTAAATAGTCTATTATTGGTAATCTTTTTAACTACCTTAAAAATAGTGTTGATTTAAAATATAATATAGTAGTTAAGGCTCATATGATAAATGTAATAGATCAACTTTTTAGGAATGTATGACTTCGGTAAGAATACCAAAGGCACACAACCATGAACATTACTGAGTAAACTCAGATATCTCTGCTAAACAAAAACTCAACTGAAGGGTAATTTTTCCCATGAGTTCAGGGTGAGGAGGACTTCAATGTGAAGAGAGAAAGATAATGAATATACTCTTTAAGGCTTAAAACTATTCTAAAGATAATTACAAATAGTGTTTGCAGAGATGACAAGGGTAATGTACTAGTAGATAGTTCATTGTAGTGAATACCTGATAGGGGCCTACTAACTCCAGTGGGGAGAGAAAAAGGAGAGAAATTAAAACCTACAAAGATTTATTACCTAAACATATTTTCCTTCTACTGAGATAATAAGGAGATAAAGGAATAGAATGTCATAGAAACCTTTCCCCTTCTAGACTATCCTTCAACTGTTAACACCTATTGATTATAGAAGAGTCCTAAAGGACGATGTAGGGTTGAAACCTGTTTAGTCTAAGATTGCCTAGGACTTCTATGGGCCCCACTTCCCAATAAGTCCTAGTCTCTCATAACATGAGTCTGATTTTCTGATCATGACCTCATAGCTGACTATGCCAATATTGCAATATATCAAGAGCTGATTATATGATAAATATAGGGCTAACTTGCCATACTTAGTCAAGGATAATGGGTAAGCCATACTATGCCATATCACACTGTGATAACATGTAATAGAGGATTATCCCCAAAACCCCTTACATAATGGTAAAGGGTAGAGATGGTAATACTCACATGTGATATTCTCAACCATCTATTATCATAGCAAAGGATCAATATAATATTGACAAGACTACTACTGGTGTTTATAACAATAAATACAGATATTATTTAGTAATAGAGATTGCTAATAAATTTATATATAAGAATTATAGCCTACTAAATCAAAAGATATCCTCCTCAATATTGATAGGTGTATTAATAATATTCAAACAGTTCCTACTATTTGTTCTCACTACCTCTAGCCTATTATAACCTTTGAGCTATTAGTATTAGATCTCTTTAGCATAGATTATATTAGACTATTACCTACTTCAACAAATAGATATTCTTTCTTATTTCAAGATATAGTATAATTTCTGTATTAATATTAATAGAATTCCTAATACTAGTTATAATTTATTTTAACTATAAATAGTATATTATGTTAAAAGTTATGAAGGGATTTCTAAAAAACTTTGATATAGTTTAAGTTTTTAGTATAGAAGGTTCCTTAAAATCTATAGGGATAGTAGAGATGTAATAAAGAAATAGAGAATATGCTTAAGAAATATACAGGTTAAGATAAAATAGTCTTTTAGTATATACTCTTACTAGTAGTATCAAAAGCTGTAAAAACAAGGATGAATATTGCTTTAGGGTTTACCTATTTTAAACTTCTATTTAGCATTTAGCCCTAGATACCTTTTAAAATTACTATATCTGTTAATAAAGTTTAGTCACTAAAGGATATTTTTTGAAAATAATCCTAGTATGGTAAAGTGTTAAGTATTATAAGAATTAGAGATTCTGGGACAATATAAAGATTTAGTAGAGTTAAGGGAGGAGATGATATTGAATTAGAAAAGGAGGAATAAAGTAATAAAAAGGAATTATGATAAGGGAGAAAATGGATAGATGTTTAAGTATTGTAATTTAGTCATATCATATAACTATATAGTTAGGATAAAATCTAAGGTGAATCATTAGTTGGGTATACAGGGGCTAGGCATATAACTCACTTCTGAACCCAGGGAATATGAGGCCCTCTACATATTACTACATATATATGGTAAGAGAATTCTTGGAACCTAAATTTGTAATTCACTAAAGTTATTCCATCTATGGACTAGACACCTTATATATCAATTTGAGGGAGAATTCAAAATTAGGTATGCAACAATCCAAAGATTAGGCACTAGAGCTGCTAAAAAGCTAACAGAATTACTTCAAAACCAGCAGCTTTCTATATTAGCATAGTAATTTGGATTCCTTCAGTCACTATTGTATGGACAGGGCGTGTATACTCAATTAAGAGCAAAGACATAGTCGCATACATAGGAGCGTCAGGATGTACCTTCATCCGCTAAGCGCCGTCAGGGTAACCTTCATACGGCCTCTATATAAGCATATGGACAACCAGCTTATTATACGAGTATCAGGGAGTGTTGTGGTTATATGGACATGGCTACATTATGGGTTGGAGATATGTAAGCTTTGATGGAAAAAGGGGAGAAGTTGGAAATTGAAGAGGGAGAGAGCAATGAGAGGAAGAGAGCAGTGAGAGGGAGACAGGGAGAGTTGTCCAGAAAGTGTTATTTCTTTAAGTTTTCTGTTTGCCGATCGGAAGTTTCACTACGGGGAAGAGTTCCATTACATAGGAAATTGGGGGAAAGAGCTGGAGGAATTTATTTTTACTTTGTTTTGTAATTTTTGCGTTGCATGGTGGGTGCATTCATTTTTACGGACATTTGAGTCGTTCATGCATAAGTTACGTATATCATTCGGGTGAGGGTTGAGCGCGGATTAAAAGGGAGTTTTGCTCGGATTGCATTCTTATTTTCGTGGTTTTCTTTCCTTGTGAAAATCTCGCGGGGGCTCGTTCTTTTAGGTGTGTGAAGGGGCTCGTTGTGAGGGACAATCGGTGCAATGGTATTCGCACGTGCTTGGGGTCTTATGTATTTCGCTGGTGTTTTTGGTTAGTGAGCGGGTGTAACTGCGTTGTATGTTTGAACATCTTCGTGTGTCTGGCAATAAGAAAGAGAGAGTTCGGTTGTATTTCTTTTGTATTGAGGTAACCCTGACAGAGTTGTTTCGTCTTCGAGTGATCCTCCCCTCCCACGACATAAGGCTAGACTACTATAGAGCTCCGGTTGCAAATCTCGTCACAGCAGATGCCACGAGAAGGGCGGAAGTGAGAATATATTTTCGACGATTAAGTGACAGAGAAATCGTCAGCTGCCCTGCCAGGATTAGTTCACGCAAAGTGCAAATGAGATGAAGTGAGAGAAATAAAATTTTGTCACTGCCGCACAGAGTGAAGAGTAAAGGCTAAACGCTTTTGTGCCGCCGCCTATGTATGCGCAACCGGCTTTGATCGAGTGATAATTGGTGATTTGAACAAATTATCTACTACTTTAAGAAAAGGAAGGCCCCGCCACTGAGTTCAAACTTTAATCTGTTGGACAAGCTTCTCCCCTTTCCTGTCGCAAAATCTGTACACCTCTGTCCCAAGGTCTCATACTCTCCTGCTGTTGAACTACATTTCCGGATCCAAAATATCTTTGCAGATAAACAAGAATTTTAAAGGGGACCCCGAGTTTTCGAGAGCTGGCAGTACCAGGTATATTATTCGCCGCAAGATAGTAACTGCAAATTTTGGGGTTTACTCTTCGCATATGTACACATACATACTCCAAATAAATGTGTTACATCTACCCTCTCCAGTGGTATATACCCGTATGAAGACCACTCCAAAAGAAGACATCAAAAATCTACTCTCTCTACCGCCTTGCAAACCACACCCTTCCCTCCCTCTCAACCTCCCTCCAACCTTCTCCGTCCACTCCCTCCACCCCCTCGGTTGCATCAACAACCTCCCCTACCAACGCCCTCGCAATCCTCTCCAACGTATCTCTATGACCAGCAACCACCGCCCTCACTGCCTCATCTCGCACACAAACCCCAACTGTCCTCTTTTCCTTCCCCTGTCTTGCCGCAAACGACCTCAAGTCTTCCACCAAGTCCAACACAACCTCCATCTTCCCAACTTCCGCCTCATCCATCGCGTGGAAATCGCTTTCCTTCGGATATGGGGCAACCATAATCGATGCCTGCGGCGCATCAACCTCCGCGCGAGTGGATGGCAAAAGCTCTTGCCAGCGGGATTCCGTGAAGTAGGGTATGAAGGGATGAGCTAGTCGAAAGATTGCGTCTAGGGCGTGGTGGAATATGCTGAAGGCAGTTTGACGTCGCTGTTATCAGCATTAGCGTTGTAATTTTTATAATAATAATAACAATAACAATAACAATAACAATAACAATAACAACAACAATAATAATAATAATAACAATAATAACAATAATAACAATAATAATAATAACAATAATAATAATAATAACAATAATAATAACAATAATAACAATAATATTAATTATAACTATAATAATTATTAAGCCGGTAGAGCGAAGAGGGAGACTATACCTCTGGCTCGGCATCAGCATGGACTTCTTTCTTGATGAATTCCAAGTAGACGCTGCAGAATGACTCCATGACAAAGAAACGGATTGCTTCGGTAGCGAGATAGAGTTTGCGGTCTTGAAATGCGTCTCGGCATTTCGTGGTCAGCTGCCGGAGGTGGTGGAGCATGTATATGTCGTATAATTTGAAGTTTTTGGTGCCTTCAGGTGAGAAGAGGATTTGCACGTCTGTTGGGACAAAAGTGGACGGGATGCTGGCTCGTGCGGTGAGGTAAAATTTACATGCGTTGTCCAGCTTAACTTCAAGTTTTCGGAATGTATCGATGTGACGAAGCTCCATGTTAATTTGGCGGGACTAAAATTCTCATGTGTTATTCGCAACCGTTCATCTCACCACCGATGATGTCTCTGCAGAGATAAAAAAATAATTACCTGCTTTGTATAGTCCACCAAAGCTATTCTCAAGGCATCCGCCCCACTTTCCTTGATTCCAGCTGGAAATCCAGTCCGCACTTCCTTAATCCTATGATTCTTGCACTTCTTGAGCTCCTCCGATTTCTTCTCTAACACCTTTAAATCGCTCTCCTTTGCGTCCTGCTTCTTTTCCTCTAGCACTTTCATTTGCAAGTCAAACTCTTTTTCAACTTCCTTTATCATTTCCTCCTTGCTTCTGCCATCCACGACAGCCATAGGATCCAAAACGTTTCCTACCGATTTCGACATCTTGCGCCCTCGGCCGTCGCATACTAACGGGTGCAAAATAACCTCTTTAAACGGCAGGCTCCCCGAGAACCATGTACAAAGCATCGCCATCCGCGCCAGCCAGAAGAATAAAATGTCTCCTCCGCTCTCAATAAAACTCAATGGATATCCTTCCCTCCATTGCCCGGTATCGCTCTCGTTTCCCCGCCATCCAACTGTGCTCATTGGTAGCAGCGCACTCGAGAACCAGGTATCCAACACGTCGTCATCTTGTTTCAGATCCGCGCCTTCTTCCCTTTCTTCATCCGTCATCATTTCTCTCGCCTCCTGGACATCCTTCGCGACAATCCACCGCCCACTTTTCGGTTCAACTTTGGCACTGTGAGTGGGATAAACAATTTGGTATGCCGGGATACGATGACCCCACCATATCTGCCTCGACAAACACCAATCCTGAATCTCCTCCAACCACCGTTTCCACAGTTTAACGTATGGCTCTTCGGGCTTGATCCCCAATGCTCCTTCTGATTGCTTTAATACTTTCTCTGCAAGCGGCGTGGCACGAAGATACCATTGAGGTTGAAGCATTGGTTCAATAATAGTCCCAGACCTATCGCATTTTCCGAGTCGCATTGTGTGCTTTTGATTCCCTCGGTATGCACCTGCCTCGGCTAGCATATCTACAACTTTCCGTCGGGCAAAAAGTCTGTCAATTCCAACAAGTTTCTCCGGAAGCCCAGAAGAGGCAAGGATCTTCCCGCTGGTGTCGAAGACCGGGATTATGGGAATACTGAATTTTGCTTCCGCTGAGTGGGAAGGAGATAATATCGAGTGTTGTTTCCAAAATGCATAGTCATCCACGTCGTGAGCGGGAGTTATCTTCACTGCTCCTGTCCCGAAATTGGCGTCGACGAAACCTGAAGACGGGATTATAGGAAGCGTTACGGAGGGGAGGAGGGGATGTCGTAGAAGTTTGTAGTGAAGGTGCTGAAGAAGACATTAGCATTAATATTATTGCCAAAGGAGTCGAAGAAGCGTTTATTGCTCATCGTAGAAGGGAAGGAGAAAAAGAGCACACATCGGACCGAATGATGACCTATGAAGCAGCGCGAAAAAATTTTACAAGAGGGAAGGAAGAATAAACTTAGGTATAAAAAAATAAAATCATATACGCGCCTTGTATCTCTCATCGTCGACATCTACCGCTACTGCCCTATCGCCGGGAATCGTCTCTGGTCTAGTAGTGGAAACAACCACTTCCTCGCTACTGCCTTCCAACTGAAACGCAAAAAAATGAAGAATGCCGAACTCCGCTCTGACATAATTAGCGAAGTTTATTTCCATCAATCCCTCCGTATACTTACCCACCAATTTTCATAGGCTCCGCAATGTCCTGTCCTGTGACTTCGATGTCCGAAATTGCTGTTTGTAACGCTACACTCCAATTAACCATCCTCGTATCTCGGTAAATTAACCCTTCATTGTGCAGTCTAACAAAAGCGTTTGTAACAGTCTCCGACAACTCCGGGCTCAATGTGAAGTATTCGGCTGAGTTCGTTGTAGAAGTTCCCATCCGCGACATTTGCTCCAAAATCCGTCCTCCGTACTGCTCCCTCCATTTTTTGATCTCAGATACCAACCCCTCCCTCCCAAGCTCTTTTCTACTAATTCCCTGTTGGTTCTCTAGCATCCGTTCCACTACCAACTGCGTTGCAATACCAGCATGGTCGGTTCCAGGTGCCCAGAAGACAGGGTGTGCATTCATTCGGTAGAAGCGAGCTAGGGAATCTTGGATAGCGAGCATCAATGCATGGCCAATATGAAGTTTCCCAGTAACATTTGGTGGAGGAAGGAGCATGCGAATTGCTTCCTTCGGCTCATTTGTCTCGGACGGGGCATGTGAGCGGGGCTCAAAGAGCCCTCGGGAGTCCCAGTATTTGTACCATCCCTCTTCAACTGATTTCTATCAGAAATATCGTGTTATTATAGGTATTACTCAAAAGCCGCTATGAATTCCGCTTCCTAAACAAGATGTAGGGGTGGGGTAATCGCTCCGCTTACGGGATTGAACTTCTCGTGAGGGTCCGGCCGTGGTTTCGGTGGGAGAGCGGTGACTCCGGAAAGCGAGGTAAGGGTACGTTTTGATAGGAGTTTGCGGGCTAGACGCCGGGTATTACCTCCAACTGATATTTGTTTTCTCGCTGGGATATCGAGGGAATTGAGCCTTCGAAGAGCGAAGCGCATCGTGGAAATTGGGCAGTATCACGGCATTCGCTTTTTTTTTTTCTCTGGCGGGGGGTCTCGGAATTTGCAAAGCGTGGGGCGGGTAATTTGCATTTCTCGGCATATTCCGAAGAGCCGCACAGTATTGTTTCAATTATTACTGTAATCAGAATTGAGGTTTCTCGGCGAAAGATTCTATTTATGATATACATATATATATACATAGTTTCATTTTCGACAGGTCACAACCTGGTATATGTAGTATGTGTATTTTTTCAGGCAGACCAGAATCAAGCTTATATAGAATGTTTTCCTGTTTTTTTTTTTTTTTCGTTTTTGACGGGTCTAAATCTGCTGCATGTAAATATGTAGATATTTCCAGCCTCAAAGGATCCGAATTTGATATATGTAGGACGTATAATTTCCGATTTCTGAGATGGTGAATGTGGTAAATATAAAATACAATGTTTTTTTTTTTTTTTTTTCCTTCAATTTCGATGGGTACAAGTCTAGTATATAGTATGTATTTTTTTTCCCGAGTTTTGACGGGTCCGAATCCGATATATGTAGGACGTATATTATTTTAACTTACCGTAAGATCAAATCTGTTGCATTTAAAATGTAAAATGTATTTTTTTTTTTTTTTTTTCATTTTCGACGAATCCAAAACCGGTACGTGTACATGTTATGTGTTCTTTTTCGAGATTCAACGGGTCCGAATATAGTATATGTACATGTACAATACCCTCCAATAAGTAAGCATACGATTTTCTTGGCGCTCTTGGCTCTAGCAGCGGGAACGCCCCCCAAAAAAAAAACCACCCTTGTTTTATCGAGTTCAAGCAACCCCGCTACCAATACCAGATGTGTAATACTTCTTGAAACCTAAGAGAAAGATATTTGGATAAAAAAAAACCTGAAAATTATAATGTATTCTCTGTAAATTTAAATTTTTTTCAGTTACATATGGAATGCCGGGAATTCCCGTATTTTCTGGCTCCTTTATCTTTTTAAAGCACTTGTAGATGAGATCCTGTTAGCCTGAAAAAAATATATGTCAATCTGCACATATGAAAGATATGATTCCTATATATAATGATATTTTGTATATATAACTGGTGTTTACAGGAGAGCCTCTTTACATAGATAATTTGCTATATTATCATTGATCTAGTAGAGAAAATGTATAGTGAGTAAGAATAGAGATTAAAAATGTGATAACACTGCTTCAGTTTGCATATATCAGTACTTTTATATTGTATTAGAATGCTCAATCAATAGAAGTTTTACATAGATAGTAAAGAATAATCTATAACCTCGAAATTGTACATATAGAAAGCATAAGGTACTACTCCATAAAATAGCATTTTTGAGACTTTCTCAGCTAAACGTAATTGCTAAACACATAGTATTTAACTTATAATTTTTACAGTCTGACAGGATCTGATTTACAAGTGCTCTAAAAAGATAAAATGAGCTTAAAGTATGGGAATTTTTGGCATTTTATATGTAATTGAAAAGAAGTTAAATTTACAGAGAATGCATTTTAATTCTTATGTTTTCATTCAAATATCTTTCTTTGAGGTGTAAAGAAGTATTACACATCTGGCGTTGGTAGCGGGGTTGGATAAAACAAGGGTAATTTTTGGGGGGCATTCCTGTTGCTACGGCCAAGAGCGCAAAGAAAACTGTATGCTTACTCATTGGAGGGTATTGTACTATGTATATTTTTTTCAGTCTCCACGGGTTCAAATCTGGAATTATTATGTGTGTATTTTTTCCTCTCTATTTTTCCGTTATTCCTGCTAGCACTTAGATATCTACAGTCTGCTTATCTGATTGTGATGCTTCTGCGGTTGAGGCATGTGTTTACTGATTTATGAATGCGCTTGCGTCCTGCAGTTTACTGACAAAATGCATCGTCTACATATACGCATATTTTGTTAATTTTTTCATTTTAAGTTTTAATTTTATCGTTGCTTTTAATTTTCTTTCGCTAGGTGATGTGGTCGCTTTTAGAGTAGAATACTGCTGGGCATAACGACGACACTATCCATCAACCAGCTCCATCTCGACTTCGCCGGAACGAAGTAATTCATACAGCAAATATTGCTCTTCATCTCGCAGTGTAAAAACAGATTCCGATGCACCTTGTTTCACAACAGCAACCTCAGGTTGAAGAAGGTGGTCGGTGTGGTCATGGCGAATAAGGTTAGACTACAGTGCACATGTGTAAGTACTCGTCAAAGATTACACGTACTTGCACATCTCCATACGTTTCAATTGAATTTTCACCCCATATAAACAAAAATAAAATCTACCTCCATGCAGAGCAAACTGCCAAGTCAGATCAATGTTCCGGGACTTCAATGAGACCCACTAGGATCGTACGAGGGGTCTCGGTTATAAACCAAGATAAAGTCTACCTCCTTGCAAGAGTAACCTCCCAAGTTTAATCAATGTTCCAGAGACTTTAATGAAACCCACTAGCAGCGTACCTTAAGTTGCTGCCGTGAAACAAGGCGCATTAGAATCTAGTTTCAAAATACTGCGGGATGGATAACAATATTTGCTGTATGAACTTCGTTCCGGCAAGGTCGAGAGGAGTTGGTTCGTCGCTATGCCCAGCCGTATTCTACCTGGAAAGCGACCACACCAGCCACCTCGCTAAGGAAAAGTAACAACGATCATAATTAAAAGTAAAATTAAAATTAACAAAATATGCGTATACGTAGACAATGCATTTTGTTAGTAAACTTCAGGATTTGAATGCATACGTAAATCAGTAAACACATGCCTCAACCGCAGGAGCATCACAATCAGTTACACAGATTGTCGATATCTGAGTGCTGGCAGGAATCACGGAAAAATAAGGGGGCAAATGCCCACATAATAATACCAGATTCAGACCGTAGAGACTGAAAAAAAAAAAAAAAAAAAAAAATACAAGCTACATATGCTATATTCCGACCCTTTGAAACTCGAAAAAGCACACCAACCATAGGTAGCAGTTTTGGGCCCGTTGATAATAAAAAAAATTACATTTTACATTTTACATGCAACAGATTTGGTTCTACGGCAAGTTAAAATAATATACGTGCTACGTATACCAGATTCGGACCCGTCAAAACTCGAAAGGAATGTAGTACATACTATATATGCTAGATTCGTACCCGTCGAATTGAAAAATAATAATAATAATAATAAGACATATTACATATCACACGCACCGCACCCACCACCTCAGAAAGCGAAAAATATGTCCAACATGTACCAAATTTGGACCCTCTGAAGCTGAAAATATATATACGCCACACACAGCAGATTCAGGCTCGTCAAAATAAAAAAAAGTTTTATAAGGATTGTTTTGATTCCATGGAAATTGAAATAACATGCGTACTACATATACCAGATTGCAC
>JABYPW010000158.1:24983-35764 GCA_016880775.1 Phymatotrichopsis omnivora | reverse complement strand
AAAAAAAAAAAAAAAAAAAAAAAAAAGAATTAAGAGAAAAGAAGATTAGACCCAACTCTGCAGGAGGAGGCACTGTGGAGGGAAAACTTCTGGGGCTGTTCATGTACATTTATAATAACTTGAGGTCATTGTACGTTGCACCGGGAAAGAGAATAAAAAAATGTCCGCCAAATTCAACAGATACTTAAAAAAAAAAAAAAATTATCACCGTTGACGATGAAATCTATCGCAAAAAAAGATAAAAGTAGGGTTCTCCATACAAGGCGTGGATATGGCAATGCCCATGCGTTGCGAGCTCCACAAACAAAAATCGCTGAAACATAAACACCTAACCCACATTGCACAAGCCTAACAGGGTATTAACAACTCGGTCACCAACAGCAGCAACTCCTGGTTGCCTAAGTTAACACAAAATTGCTCTTGCTAAATGCAAATATATATACAAAAGAAATTATCTTCGGATTCAAGCTGGATTAAAAAAATAAAAAAAAAAATGATAAGAAAAAGTGATCCGCATTAAAAGTAATATGAATGTTCTTCATGCATACACGTACGTACGCATGTGAAGAAAAACATATATATAGAAAGTTGACTTTGAAGCAGAATCTAAGGGAATATCTTCTAGTTATAAAATGTTACAAGTTGCCTGCGGGGTTAATATTAAGGTACAGAGTGTTGTTTCAACGCCCTTTCTGAAATCTGTTTTCGTTCATTTTTGCGAGTTTTGAAAAGGTTAAAAAAGAGAAGAAAAAAAAAAAAAAAAATACTGCTTGAAATAATGTAAAACTGTATCCAAAACGTTTCCACAATCACTTTTTTCGTCGTTTTGGAGTTGAACGGTTTTCGTAAATGCGAAAACTGCGCTCCGCACCATACTACGGTTACGAATTATATGCGATGAAATACTTATTCCAAGTTTATTCCCAATCACATACTCCCAGATCTTGGGTCACCAATTATTGAGTCGGTAATGTTGATAATTTTACAAAGGGTAAATCATGCAAAATAAGCTTACCGAGACCCAGCTATGAAATTTACCTTCCCAAGCGTGGCAGAAAGGGTGACTCCGATTATACTATAGGCTTGCAACATCACTCACCGATAGGCTATCGAAACAATGCGCGAGTCTTGATGCGAGTCTTGATGCGATTCGCAGGAGAAGCTTTCGCCGTTCGGTCCTGGCTACATCGTCGTTTGTTCGAGCTCCCACATATAGTGGAGGATATTACCTTAGGAGATTGTAGAAGTAATTCATATACATCATGGCACCGGTCTTTTTTTTTTCTTTTTTTTTTTTTCTAAACGTTTGCTCTACGTTGTAAGGTGCGAGAGAAATTTTAGCGCCAGCGCGCGTGGCGCCCGGGGGTTTTTGAAAAAAAAAAAAAAAAAAAAAATCGCTGGTACATGTACAAGAGTCTTTTGCCGTGTGAAGATACATAAGAGACGAGAAAGACAAGATATCGTCGTTTAGAGCGTGGATGAAAGCACAGCTGGAGTGGGAGCTGGGATGCATATTTTGTGAGGGTTTGCTTTTTCTTTCACGCGAGGGCAGCAAAGATCCTTCGTTGGCGACACTACAGTTCAATGGTACCTTGGATATCTGTTGGATTTGTTGAATGATTATTAGATTATCTTAACGTTAAAGTCGAAAAATTAGAGTTTGAAAGAATGTAAACATCTTTTGTTCGAATTTCCCTTTTTCTTCTCCTGGACACTGTTCTAGCGCCGATAGAGAGGCAGGGCAAAGGGAGAGGAAGAGCGAAAAGCAGGGCGGGCGGCGAGCGAAGGATTAGATGGCAGTTCCCCCACGACGAGCGAGCAAGGTTTGAAGACAGCTCCCCCTCGACAAGCGAGCAGGCGAATGGTTGGAGGACCAAACTTCAAACTACTAAGGCTTTACGTGACCACATAAAATCAAAAAAAATCGCTCTATATTCTGATGGAGAAAATGATAAAGATAATACAAAGACAGAGTTTTGAAAAAATTTATTGCGTTTTGGTAGAGCCTTAGCAGTTTGAAGAGTAATTTTTGGTGAGGGACAGGCGAATGTCCGCCCTCCGTAAGCGGTCGTTGCCATAGCAACGGAGACGAGTGATCATTTATGAAGCGAATTCTGCATGCAATTTACTCGTCGTAGACTCAAATTCTTCTCCTGGGGTTTATCCAAATTACAACTACCCATTTCAGAAGCCTCAAAAAATGCAAAAAGCAATGCCTAGACCAAAAAGGCAGCAACAGCACCTTCTACAAGCCCGGAAAAAGAGAGTGGAACCGCAACCCGGAGATTTATGTCCCTGAGCATTTAGTACAACTCACCGATATCGAAGATAGTGCAGTCGGGGAAAAAGCAGCAACCGAATTTCAAACCTTTAATTTGCTGAAGTAAATTCTATGTGATAAAAGTCGCAATCGATGATGATGATTCTGAGGACGAGTTTACAGATAACGAAGACAATGAAGAATTCGATCCTACAGGAGCCTGGGCCACAATTTTTGAGTGTCTTAGCGGTGTTAGTAAGATCATTTTTGATAAAGCGAAAATTCAGTATTCTGGGGGATCGATTCCAAGCCAGCGTACGCAACGCCGAGGTCGACGGGAAAAGCAGGAGCTGCAAAAGACAGCAGCTGGATGCCGACCACTTAATTCTGGGTAGTTAGTTATGTCTGGGGAAAGGAGTAGTAGTAGGGGAGGGGAAAAAGAGAAGGAAATTAAGGTGCACTTCTCGTTTCGCCTATGAATTGGTATCCCAGCAGAAAGGAGGCAATAATGCGAGAGGGCTTTATTCATTCAAAAGGGCGGCCCCAGGCCATGATTTTTCCCGACAGCCACCCAATACCTAGCCTCAGGGGGAAAAACAAAAGGGGTAAGCAAGTCTTACGGGAGAAGGGGTTATGAAAAGAACGGCGTTCAGATGGTTTTGCTTTTCTACTTGAGTGCCCGACCACCAACAGCCGCATCGGATGCGATCCGAATGTCGAGGGTGGTTGTTGCGCGCGGAGTGTTCTTGCAACGGAACGGGATTTCCGTGAGTAGAAAGGCAGACTTCAGGTAATATCCTAAACCAAGTTCCATTGTGAACTTAATTTTATCGAGCGGTTTTGGTGTGGAGCGAAATATTTTGCTTGGGAAAATTGCAAGCCCTCGCTTGAAGGGTTACGCGAGGTACTTCCGAAAGCTTTACATTCTGTTTCCACAGCATCTATATATCATTATCTCACTTGCATGTGGGTATTAGAGCGTATAGGAGTGGGCTTCAGTACGGTAATGAAGAATTCCGAAACGTTCTATATAAGACTCACCGGCGACCCGAAGATAAGAGCTTTGCGCTACTTTTCTGTTTTTGCGGTGGAGATGTTTTCTTATTACTGCATAGCTTAGATAGCTGCACAAGGATGTTCTTTTAGACGGCCCCTTCGGGGCCGTAAGAATAAAAATGAATTACCACCCCCTTCCCCCCCCTCGGGAAAGATAAGAGCAAATGGTAATTTTTTTATTGATTTCTTTCTATTAGTCATCATATTAGTAATCACCAAAACAAATATCTGGTTTACATAAGGGTGGTTCCCCCCTGGCAGGGAAAAGAGCGGCTGAAACAAGAAACGGGCGGCTCGGAAAAAGGAACGACGGAATTGAAAGCGGGAGAGTCGCACAAAAGGACGGGGGAGCCGAAGCGAAGACCGTTGCGACTTACTGGGAAGAAAACATTGCAAGGATATCGATAAGCTTTGTACCCAACTGAACATCGTGGCTACAGCCCATTTGATAGGGCAGATCGTGTACAATAATAGCAAATATGTATTCAGCCACTTACATAGGCGAGGCTTGGCTTCTCTCACTACCCTCCCACACCACAATCTACACTAAGAGAATTAAGATATCCATAAATGCATGCACCACTCTAAGTTAATAACTGAATAAATATGTACCATCATTTTAAACATGAATTTTTTAGTATTTCATGGTATTTTAAATATTTATTTGAGGGTTTGTTTTTTTTGTAAAATACTAGCATTTTAAGCATTATACATTAGGCTAACCACTCCTCGTAAAAAAAATCTAGGAGCTATGGAAAAACATGTTTTGTAATTTACCTATAATAACATATTTTTAGTGCCAAAATGTCATTACGTATCATTGTTTATTCTCGCGCAAGCAGCTTACACCTCGCGCGTACCCCACACCCCACAACCAACCACAGCGACCCCCAGCCGCTATAGTCAATGCCGGGTAGGTAAAGATACTTGAATTTTCAATAATTAGTAGTTTCTAATAGAAATTGATAGATTTTTTTGGTCTGCTCCCTTTACATCCACTAATTTATATTTTCCGACTATTCTATAGTGGAAAATTTAAATTTAAATTCAAGTTCTAAGAGCAGAAAAATAATGTTAACTAAAAGAATTTTGAAGTTGAATACTACTATTACATGTAGGCTATAACATATATTTCCTCCCATGGCCTCCAATTTTTTTTTTAGAGGCAATAGCTAGCCTAATAAATAATGTTTAAAATGTGACCATTTTACAAGAAAATTTATATTCAAATTAATGTTTAGATTACTACTAAATATCAGAAATTTATGTTAAAAAAGGATTAAAAATAATTTTCTAGTCATAAATTTAGAATAGTACACTTATTTATGGATATCGTAATACTTTTTTGTGAGTTGTGGTGCGGGAGGGTAGTGGGAGTAGCCAAGCCTCGCCTATTTGCTATTATTGTACAAGCGTAACGAGCTCAGAAATCTCGGCCGAAAACATGTATGACATCTCGGGGAGGTCGCAGGATCTGCGGTCGGGGGTCAGAGCACCAGTCACAGGGCCAGCAAGGGCGGGCGGTCGTCGCAAATTAACAATAATTCGAGTGATGACGCATGATTCTTATTATAATTAGCCGTTACCGCATAGCTCGCACCAACCCTTGTTTACTTTCAATTTGCACGGTGAAAGCTAACTTTTTTATAACCCAAAATTTGTGATTCACTAAAAATTTCATCTACTGTTCCCTGGTGCCAATTTTATGGGCTGAAGGGGGGGAAAAAAAAAAATATTAGAAAAACCCTTCATTCTTTGCTCATGAAAACTAATACACAACCCTAAAAATAACATTGACATATTCGATGGCAGAAAGGCTGTCAAATACTGAATGAAAAGAAATTATATCTAGAAACCCTTTCTTTATATCTTTCCCTTTTTTCTTTTTGTTTCTTTCCCTCCACAGGTTATCGTGCGCGTGGAGAATATGGATGGTTATAGCACCAAAAGAGATAAACACAGTGAAGAAAAAGAAATCTATGATTACGATGTTGTGCAGATGATCCAAATTTTAATTTTCTTTCTCATTCTTCTTTCGCTCCCCCAACGAGCGAATATATTAAACAAAAATTCGGCATAAAAGAATTCATAAAATAAGGCCAATACCCTCCATCCTCGCGCTTTTCCAACTCACAGTTTCCCTCACGCTTCTCTCTCTCCTCGGTAATCGGCTTCCCCTATCCATCATCCGCACCGGCCCTAATCAATTTCGCCCCGGTACATCTCCATTTGTGTACTTGTACAGTCGGCATGGTTTGATGACTAAGCTTTTGGCGAAACTCGGCGAAATTTCTCAGGAATCTCTTCCCCCGGGTGATATTTGCGCATGTGAGCCCGTAGCTTTCCTCCGCGTGTATAGGATTTCTGGCACCTGGTGGCGGGACATACGAATTTCTGGCCATGCGAATCGCGGAAATGCCGTTTGAGTTTTTCGGAACGATCATACGATTTATTGCACTTTGAACACGCATATGTAATCCCCTCTGTCTCGTTATAGTCAAACATGTCGATACTTTCGTCAGGTAACCTAAAGTTTATTATTAGTACAAAAGAGAAACTTTTTTCGAGAAATGAACTTACGTTGGCGTGGCGTGTTCATATATAGTTTTCCAGTTAGCCGCAACCGCCATCGGGGGTGCTACTTCGTATGAATTTTGAGGGGCGACTTTGGGCATAGACACAACATCATTTTTGGGTCGTTGAGCGTTGAAACCATAATACTGCCTGCTTTCGTCATCTAGTCCATGTATGGTAGTTTCGAGGGGAATCTGCTGGAATGTGCCTTGAAGATTGCATGAGACACCATGGTAGCCATTGCTGAAGGGATTATTCAGGGTTGTTGAAGAGTGATAGCCGTCGGTAGTGGGGATGGGCTCGTACATTTGGGATGAGGGAGGGTGCAGGCGAAATGTAATACGGTCGCAATAGAACCCGAGGCCCCAGCACGAATTTTCAGATTGACTGGACATATCAATGTGAGCTTGAAGACTGAGTTGTCCTTCCGAATGCAAAGAGCTTGAGTGCTCTCTTACATGGCTTTCTTCCGTAGAGGCATTCCCCGAGTCGGAAAACCATGTGTAATGGTGTTTGTTTTCATCCATTATAAATGAGATTTTGTAGCGACTCGCACAGCCAAATATTTAGCTCTAGAAAAACTTTCAAATTGCGAGCATTGAGCCATATTTAAGGAAACGGATAAGAACCGCCGGGGGTCTTCATTGGAAGTACCATTCTATTGGATAGGATCTGGCCCCTCTCTCGAACGTCGATATCTATTACTCAGTCTCTGGCGGATTGCTTTGTTGGTAGTCGTTATTTATTCATTTTACATTCCCAAAGCACACGCCACTGGACATTAGGGTTCCGGCGCGAAAGAAAACGCAGCGCTTGAGGGACTAATCAGATCCTTGCAAGACAGATCATAACTTTGAGCATCCACCTAGAAAAATCCTAGCCAAGAAGTTCGGATATCATATTTGTTTTTTTGGAGGTGAGAACGCAAAAACTGGTGTGCAACCACCTCACGCAGGAAACTTAACCCCAGGAAGTTTCCCGGGAGTGGTCGAAGAACACAAAAACTTGTGTGCAACCACCTCACGCAGGAAACTTAACCCTCCGAAAGCTGGTGTGCAACCATCTCATGCAGGAAACTCCAATTCTCAGCAAATCGCCGACCTTGGGGCTGACAGACACGTGACTTACTTACTTATAGCTATAATTACTAAGCGAGACTTCCGCGGTTCATTTCTCTGACTACGGGAAGCGTTACTTTTACAATTTTCATCACTTTTCGCTCCACTTCTTGAACCCCATGCCATTGCTCTTTAACACTAGACTCGATTTGTCCTAGTCTTTCAAGGTGTTAGAAATCTATGCCCGACCACCAACACCACACATATAGATCTGTATACATATGCCACCCATTTTTAACTTGTTTTCTTGTGATCACGCAAACACTTTTATTTCCTGACAACCTTCACATCAAAAAAATTCCATCGTTCCCAGTTTCAGCATCATGGCATCCCGCCAACGCAAGAATCAAAAGAAAAGCGATGTAATACCACTAGATAAGTCAGGCTGAAACATCTGGGATTCCCAGATCAGAGGAAATCGTTGTTCGCTGGGCTCAGAACCTGGATTGGACAATGATATTTGTTAACGAGTGCGTAGAAAATGCAGCCATACGTTTTTAAGTAAAATGCGGTGATAAGTATGTTTTATTGAAGACGTTCGAGGTACTCGGATGGGGTTACACTTTCTTTTATTTAACGTTATTTTAGCATCTAAAGCAATGCAAAAGAGGTTTACTTGGAAAAAGAAAAAAAAAACAGGTAAGTAGTGCTTCTGAAAAAAGACGTTCACGACCATGGCCACCTCTCGCTTCACTTTTCTTGGCAACAAAGAAGTGGGTACAAGAAGTGAACCAAGAAGTAGCGACCACTTCTCCATCGTGAAACCTCCTAATATGTACCATATGGATTCTCCTACCCACATATTACTCGCTATACCGTAAATATGGTTATACTAGATTTTTCGTATTTTTTATCCCTGTCTATTAATAATAATAATAAAAATAAAAAATAAAAAAAATGATAATAATAATAAAAAAAACAATAAACTGCCATCAAAAAGGAAAGGGTTGACAGTACCCGAGAAAAACGGACTTCGCTCCTCTAGCGGGTGTTGCCGCATAAACTTAAACATCGTTATAAGTTCATCCGCCAGCACAAGCACGCAAAAACCGGTGATATCAACGAACTGCAATTCCACCCCATCGCCGTGCACCACCCCATCAGCTCGAAAGGTTTGCCCCTCAAGGTCTTTTGAATCGCGTTGAGAGAGGCTAACAATATTTTTTTTCCTTTTACCTTTTGTTAATTTTCCATTCATTTGATTTTTCTGTCTCAGTTCTATTTGTGCATCGAAAAAGCTTGACCAAAAGGCCCCCCCCAAAAAACGTATTCGTACGGTATAGTAAGTTATTTCGTTAGTGAACAGGGGTGAAAATTACGAAAATCCGGTATAACCGTATTTACGGTAATGTGAGTAAAAGTGGGCCGGAAATTTCGTGGGCGGGAGAGTCCATACATTAAAGCAAGGTTCTTCAGTGGCGTAGGCTTTGTCAACGAACACAGACAAGCGTGTTCGCTTGCAAATTGTGGCGGTTATTAGGGTTATAGCGTACGAGGTAGATTTTCTGCAATCTACATGTTCATTCTAGATTCTGTTAACAAACAGTCATAAATGCCGGTTGCAGAATGGCAAAACGTTAAAAAATAATTCTTTATAAATTTCTACATATTATAACACATATAACTTTTGAGGCCGTATATATCTAGTCCGCACTACAAATCTATTATACTGTGGTTTGTCGCACTAGGCCTGTAGCGTTGGTCCGCAATCCCCTTTCCCTGCGAGAAGCGAGATACGGGCTGGGCCAGAGACAAGGATCAGTTCGGTTTTGTTTGTGGCGAGTGATATATCATGATTAGGTATGGATCGGGCTTCCATATGGAAATTTTATTCTCTAGCAAATCAATAGGTTTTAGAATTTTTTTTTGAAAAAAAAGAACATTTACAAAAAAAAAAAAAGGACATTTATTAAAAAAAAGGACATTTATTAAAAAAAGGACATTTATTAAAAAAAGGACATTTATTAAAAAAAGGACATTTATAAAAGAAATAACATTATTAAAAAAAGAACATTGATAAAAAAAATCATTGATAAAAAGAAAAGTATGTCTAGGAAGAAAAAAAAAAAAAAAACCACATAAGAACAATTGAAAGAAGCGCAATCCAGAAAACAAAACAGTACCAAAATAAACAAACATTCAGCATTCAACATATATTGAAAAAGAACTTGATAAAAAAGAGAATATTGATAAAAAGAAAAATATATATAGGAAGAAAAAAAAAACATATAAGTGAACTTGAAAGAAGCGCAATACGGAAACAAAACAGTACCAAAAAACAAACATTCAGCATCAAACATTTAGTATCAAAGAAAGACATTGATGAAATTCTCCAAAATTAAGTTCGTAAAGAGCAAAACACAAAACCAGTCTCATCGCCTCGTCCTCAACAAAATGCTATCCAACAGGAAACTAACTTAGCTAATGCATCCACTCCCACTAGTATCGTCTGGAATGGAGGATTCCAAATGGCTGTATCTGTCAATTCTGCTTAGAAAACGTCTTGCAAATTTTACTGTTTTTATGCCGTGGCATGTTATCGGAGCGCCTAATGACTCTCCCGCATATGTCGCATTCAATCGGCTTGTATTTGGCTGGGTAAGACAGCTCAACCTCCGGCTGCGAATTCTGTTTAGAGAGTTTCGTCATCTCACATGTTTTAGTCGCTTTGTGCCGTCGCATGTTATCAGGGCGCGAAAAAATACTTCCGCAAATGTCGCATTTAATTGGTCCGTAGCCAACCGTGCAAGATGGATCAGCATTCAACGGAGGAGATCCGTCGGGAACCGCGTTACCCATTCCATGGTTCGAAATGGTCGTCTCATTAAGAATTGCGGGCTCTTCTAGCATGGCCAACCCGGGGCCGGCTGGGTAAGACCGTTCCATCATCAGTTGGGGGAACTCGCCGGGGGCTGTATTGGCCATTTCGTGATTTGAAGGGGATGAACCACCGAGAACTGGGGGCCCTTCGAGCATATTGTAGTTTGGGCAGCCGGCGTCACTCGCTGCTGTGATTTGTGATAATCCCTCTTCAGGTTTGCCATGCGAAGGTTCCGTAGGAGATTTGGTTAGGAATTTAGGGTTTATGAACTGGGGCAACTGGATTTTCTTATTAGTATCTAGAGGTATACCTTGATCTATAACGTACCTGGTTTTGAAACATGTCGAGAGCTTGCGATGAATTCGGCTTGTCTTGTACGGGTAGTATTTGGCTTTGTATTTCTTCTAATCTTTCGTCGGCAAGTGTTCCCTCGGGTTCTTCTAGGCTCTCTCCATTGGTACCATATGTGGTTAGCCTTTTAAATACGAATAGAATTAATTACAAGGCAATCTCACATCCTGACCCCTAGAGAGAGAGTGGTTGTATTGGTGGGCTGCTTTTATTCGTGCTGGGGGGGCGAGTATTACTCGTAGAAAGACTGGGGGGGCAGTGGGAGCAATCGTGGCTTTTTAAACTTCTTCCCCTTCCTCCCCCTCTTCCTCCTCCTCTTCCTCCTCCTCTCCCTCCTCCTCTCCCTCCTCCTCTCCGTCCTTTTTTATTTTACTGAATTATAGTGAGTAACCTAGGAATATATCCTATAAGTGATCTTGTGTAGGTGAACAAGTGTCTCGACTAAGATATGTAATAGCAATTGACTGTACTTTCACGTGCACTACCATAACCATCTCCGTCTCCAAGTCCATATCCAGAATCAAATTCTCTCTATATGTTATATTACAGGTGAAGGATCGAAAGATTTTATTCGCTGACCTTCTTGCCACACGTTGCTAGT
>JABYPW010000158.1:0-24883 GCA_016880775.1 Phymatotrichopsis omnivora | reverse complement strand
ACGTGCACTACCATAACCATCTCCGTCTCCAAGTCCATATCCAGAATCAAATTCTCTCTATATGTTATATTACAGGTGAAGGATCGAAAGATTTTATTCGCTGACCTTCTTGCCACACGTTGCTAGTAGTATGTACTCTATAGTACACCACCCCTTTACTACTGCGCCAAGACAGCGCCCTCCGAACTTGTGGTGCTAGCTCATGCCCACCTGATTCTCCATTCACCTTTGCTCTACTCTTCATGACGTTCCAGTACCCGCGTATACATATGCACTTCTCTTCTGCTCACTGCCAGGACAACACATCCGTTTTTGATTTGGGAATTATGATATCGGGAGTTATAATATTCGGAGTTACTAGGTTGGGAGAGCACTGGACGTTGAGGCAAAGAACCGAGCCCATTTGCACGCCGTTTGTTTTTGTTTTTGGGCCGTGGGTCCCCAAGGCGGAATCGTTGGTGTCGCTCCTATTTGCGTTACGTGTTAGGGAGGGCCGCCGACGTGAAGGATTTTTTAGTGGGTTTTGCGGTGAGTCGAGTTTCGTTGGCATTGTTGATATGTTGATGCCTGTCCTTTATCGGGTAAAAGCTCTCCAGATTTGTAAATTTTGGACTGACCCCTTGCTCAGCCGCTACTTGGCATGCCCGAACGTCGAACATGCCAAAACGTTATGCGGTTGGAGCAACGGGGATGGGAAGCGAAGAGGTGAGCTTGTTCAGCTTAAATGCATCATGGCTTAACCCCGCAAGGAGTTAATTGCCTATCATAATATCTCCGTGTGAGATTGATCTCCGAAAGATCCAAGTAGAATCAATCGGGCCGCTCTACATAGTATAAGCGCTAGTTCAAATGCTAGCAAAAACTTGAGGTTCTAGAGTACTTTGGCAATATCAATATCTAGCAGCATCATAGCACCTATGGACATCGATAGATACTATTACATGGCATTCCCAAGTTCTGTTCTTATAATGAGGATGATTTATATAGGTCCAAGGAGCTCCGGCCGCGAGAAAATAACGTTTTCTGTCTTCGAATAAAATGACTTTCCGCCAATAATTAATTTTGACCGTCACAAGATCATCCTCTTCCGCCAAAAAATCCCTCGATAGGACATGCGAAGGTTGAGTACATATATGTAAGAGTATTTAACTACTAGACTCGAAAATTTCACGTTAGTTATATAGCAGGGTTTCGTCTAGCGAATTTTGAGTCTGTTGAGTAACTGCAGAACCAAGAACAGCATAGGCCCAGAGGACAACCCTCCCCCCGCCCCAACCTGGCCGCGTGTGAGAGGTACCAAGTGTTAGGGTACCCAAACTTCGACGAACCTTCTCGCTGGCCAGAAAACGGGGTCTATACATATTCTCCGTGTTATGAAATGCGGCCCATTGGTTACGGCCTATAAACACATAACTGAGAAGAAACAAGAGTAAATTTTTTTTTTTTTTTTGTTAAAGAAGAAAGAAGAAAAAAAAAAAAAGCAGAGAAATGAAATGCGGGATAAAACGAGTAGGAAATGAGGAAGAAAAAGCAATAGTTGGAGAAAAAGTCGATGAGCGACGTGGTTGGTGCGGGTTGAGTGCATGTATGGGTAGAGAAGTCCAAAGACAGTGGGCCTATGTGAGTTACTGGTATATGATAACGAAAATAGTATGAGTGCGAAGAGAGAATTATGGGTTTATATACATATATAAAATTTTTACGTTGAGGAGGAGTGTTTTAAGGGTAAGGAGGAGGATGTTCAGAGGTAGGGGAGAAGACGGCACGGGAGTTCGTTGAGTACGATCGCCGGTGCTGGTCGCATGGGTGAATCGTATGAGGGGTGAGATTCACTCGGATCTGTGATGGAGCTAGAAAAGGGAAGGTCTTTCGTCGGGGCCGAATAGAGAATATCTGGTATCATCGCAGAGTTCGCCGTTGACGAATATACGTTCCGAGTTTCAACCTCTGTACCACAATGGCACCGATGACCTTAGTTTCTATTATATCATGAAGTATATTCACCAAGGTAAGAATGGTTTAATATTAGCTACTAGACTCGTCCGCCTATGGAACGAGGGAGTTCTGCAGTGCAGTCAATTCTGCCGAGGCAGGTTCCGAGATAATTTGCCACTCACACTCCGATTTCGCCAATTTGAGCTATCTCTATTTCCCACCAAAAGCGCGAAGCAGAGGTTGGGGGTTGCTGATTTGTGGAACATTTTTCCGCCTCTATAGCTGGTTTGTCTGTGACATCATTCCTTCCGATTTTTGTGGTGGTCAGGGTCCATACTACTGCTGCAGTATGCAGCTTTTCTACAGGGGGTGCTTTTTCATGTAGGAAAAGTTACGTTTTATTCGGCGAATTAGAGAAGAAATTGTTTAGCCGTTGGTGTTCAGCAAAAGAGAGGAGGAGGCATTCGTTGGTAGATTTTCTGCAACGAAGGAGAACGTGAGATTTTGGCGTTAAACACTTCTGCAGATGAGGGAAAAGTAATCTTTGTGAAGATCTACAACTTGAACTTCTTTGTTATGCATATGAAGATGCATGAACGAAAAACTATATAGAGCATAGGCTTCAAAGACCGTTCGTTACTTGGTGCAGAGTAGTGTGTAGAATGGAGTGTTCAGGCACAAACAAAATAGGCAATGAAGAGAAACCGTTGAGATTTGTGGCTTCGCGATGCCAATATTATCCACGTGAGTATACGCCTCCTAAAAGTCAGGGTGATAGATTATGATGGTCGCGTTCTCCGCTTGTCGGTGCGACGCAACGACCTTATGGAATGGAAAACGTATGTAAATGTGGTAATTGGTAGCTTGCAAATCGACATGAATTTTCTGTAGAGACATATGCCTTACAATACTAGACTCATCTTCTGGGCGAAATGTTACGGTGAGAAACTCTCTTCCAACGCCTGAAAGAGAAGGTACAAATTTAATATCTTTCTGCCAACACTATTTTCGTGATTTTCTATCATTTTCCACCTTTGGAGACCTTCCAAGTTGTTAATTTAAGTCAAATTTTAATTCACGTAGACCACTTGCTCTTATTTATTTTCATTTTCATTTTCATTTTATCTCATTTTATTTTTATTACTTTTTACTTCTCCTTGCCCAATTTTTCTTATTTACCGGCTAATATTTGCGTCTCCAGTGAGGTTTTGTGGTGTTGTGCTGCAACGCATCAGTTATATAAATCAGAACGCTCAATCATGCTGTCGCTATACATATTATGCGGGGCAGACATCGATCGATAATGTTTCTATATTAGCCAATATTTCCACCTTATGAGACATGGATTTTTGATAGGCTACAGAAAGTGAAGATAGAGCACGAATTAGAAGATTTGAAGTTTTCATACATCTGCAACTAGTCATCACGGACGCGAGAAGGAGGGTCATCATACACGAAGCGCAGTAAATGAGATTCGAATTGGGGGATAATAGAATTGCAGAGGAAATGTTAGAATAAGATGTTCGAATGGCCTAGAACGAAGTGCAAACAGGGGTATACTGCATCCAGGAGCAAGGGTCAGTCATTTCGGATCTTTTTTTATCCGGTCCGTCTGGTTCTCAGGTATTGTTCTGTGCGCCAAGCACATCATATGTATATAAAAGTTCTTTGGTCCATCATTGCCCTAGCTATGTATGCAAAGGAGAGTGAATAGCATCAAACACGATCTATTTTCTCCGTCACGTTTGCCGACAGGAAATTTTGTCCACTTCTGTGCGTCTTGGCTTATAGATTGAAAAAGAAAAAAAAAAAAAATTCATCTACCGCACCCTTAGACATAAGAATAAAACGCTCATTCGCACAGAAAAAGAGAAGAAAATCACCTACATCTTCACAGCCATGCTATGGAAGTCGAAAATTGACAAAACCTACCCCCTCACACGTTGTGCACCCCATCGCATGTGTTGTGGACCCCCCGCATGTGTTGTGCAGCTTCTCATGTGTATTTTGCACGTGAATCCCACCGTGTTGAAGGAAACCCGGTACCAGGATCGCATTACAGTAGACTCCGCCCATAAGAATAGGGTCTGGATCGGGGGAGCATGTTCTTATAAGGTGTTTATTCTTATGCAAAGTGCCAAGGGATGCAAGATTATGGACCAGACCAAGTAATCAAATATTTTATAATTACTTAAATGCATGAAAATGGCTATGTCATAGAACCTTTGTTCGATTTCGAAGATTTCAAGGGAAATCCGATTTTGCATATGATTTACAGCACTTTTCGGCATAATCACCCTTACCTGACGCACATTCTAGGGAACCCTCTACCTTTTTTTTCAAGAATACCCTAACAAATTTTTGCAGAGTCTTGAGAATGTCCTTGCTTGGTGAATGTTCTTATTTCCATACCAAAAATGACGGGACTGTGGGGTAATATTCTTATAGTGCGAATATTCTTATTCACAGAATTCTTATAGAGAGAGCCACTGTACTGTACTCTACAATTTTGCTATTAATGTTCATCAAGGTCCAAAGGGTTACAAAAATAGATTATTGAATATCCCAGAATTATATGTAGTGAATAATCTGAATTCACTTTCCCAGAATTCAAAACTCTCTTTTTCCGCAAGAATTTGATGAAAAGGCCACCCTCTACAGAAAATATATCGTTCTCCATCAAAAGCTTTGAGTTATGCACAGGAAAAACACCTCCGTTCATGGTACGGGCTAAGTAGAGACACTATAGTATTGGCACCGCTAATAAGTACCTTGAAGGAGGGGAGGGGGAAAGTGAAGAAAAAAAAAAAAAATTAGGCTGGCAGCCACAGCAAAAATAAAGCTTCTATATGGCCTCATTCATAGGAACGTTCACAATGAAAGGTGTTTCCTTATGTTTAAATATTTACAGTATATTCATTCCAGTGATATCCTGTGAATCTGCAAACACTCTTCCCAAGTCCCATCTATTATATACCCGAACCTCACCTTTCACAAGTTGGAATTTCTAGTGATTAAGAGGCTAGCTATAAGCAAGGACTTGTAGACCACCTTCTGCAGGCATATTTCACAGATTTTTGTGGAAGATTTTAATTATATGATGGAGCCCTTTTTTTTCATTTTCCGTGTAGTGGACATCACGTGCACAACACATGCGATGGGTGCACAACACACACGAGGGGATGCACAACACACGCGATAGGGTGCACAACAAACGCGATGGGGTGCAAAATAAACGCGATGGGGTGCACAATAAACGCGATGGGGTGTAAAACACGCGCGATGGGGTGCACAACACACGAAAAAGAGTGCACAATACCCGCGATGGGGGGTTTTGTCCGTTTTCGTGGCTTATACCATGCAAACAATGAACTAAATTCATACATAAAAAAATGCTTTCTCATCCATGCCCTTTTCTTGAGTCCACTATTTCAATACCAAAATAATGCAACTAAGCTTTTTTTCTGCTCTTGAACTGAAAACATTTGTTAAATCCCACAAGAAATATTGGACCACGACTACCGCTCGACTTCAAAGTGGCCACGGCGGTGTGAGACAACACGAAAAGACAATAGTTAAAGATGCAAGACACAGAACGGAGACGGTCCTACGAAACTCCAATTCACCTCCTAGGCACATGTCAAAAATCCAAAACTTCCCTACCTTCGTAGGGACAGAGAAACTAATAATCATGAATAGAAAAAATCTCACAACATCCCTTCTGAAGTGAAGGAAAAGAAAAGATAGAATTCGCTTCTATACATAACCAACCCAATAACGAAAAGTAGACTCCCTATATACCGAACGAGCAACATGACACAGACTAATGAACGAGACAGACAAGTCTAGAACGACCGGCAAGAAAAACCATACGTGCGTATGGATAAGAGAAAAACCACAAAGAAACCACAAACGGGTCGCGTTCTATAACACCTTCGATCATTCCGTTCGTAAAAACCAAGTATAAAACTCAGAGAAATTTCCAGAACAACGAAGACAAAGGAAACTGACAACTACCCGAAAATCCAGAACATTCTAACAATACCGAGCCGACTCAATTACCTCACTCCCTACCGTTTCCCATAACCGTTCCCGTATCCGCATCCTCCATACATATCCTTCTTGCCCCGAAGTAACAATGAAATCATAACAACGTTCCCGAGACCTGCTTGGGTTCCGTCTACCCTTTCTGAATTGAATTGGCAATACACAACACAACAGACACTTGGAAAAAAAAAAAACAATAGACCTGAAAGAAACGCAAGACAGAAGCAAGAAAGTATCAAAAACAAACAAAAATCTCTAATGGCTGCGCCTGTGAATTCCGCTTAGAAACTCCTTGCAGTTTTTAGTCCTTTTATGCCGTTGCATGTTATCAGAGCGCCCAATACTTCTTCCGCATATGTCGCATTTAATCGGCATGGAGCCGATTCGGTAAGATCGCTCAACCCCCGACCGCAAATTCTGCTTAGAAAATCTCGCCATTTCGCACCTTCTAGTCGCCTTGTGCCGTCTCAGGTTATCAGAGCGCCGAATAATGCTTCTGCATATGTCGCATTCAATCGGCCCGGAGCTAGCCGGGTGAGATGGCTCAACCCCCGGTTGAGGAGCCCAGTCGCTAACTGCGCTAGCCATTCCGTGGCTCGAAAGGGCCGACTCACTGAGAGCTGGGGGTTCTTCGAGCATAATCGGCCCGGTGCCGAGTGGGTAAGGCCGATCCACCTCCGGCGGAAGAGCCAAGCCGGAGGCTGTGTTAGCCATTCCGTTGTTTAAAAGGGCAGACTCATTGAGAGCTGGAGGTTCTTCGAGCATAATCGGTCCGGTTTCAACTGGGTAAGGCTGATCCACCTCCGGCGGAAGAGCCAAGCCGGGGGCTGTGTTAGCCATTTCATAGTTTGAAAGGGCCCACTCATTGGGAGCTGGGGGTTCTTCGAGCATAATCGGCCCGGTGCCGGGTGGGTGGGGTCGGTCCACCTCTGGCAGAAAGGCCAAGTCGGAGGTTGTGTTAGCGATTCCGTAGTTTGAATGGGCCGACTCATTGAGAGCTGGAAGTTGTTCGAGCATATTTTTGTTTGGGAGGCCGGTGTCACTCGCTGTTGTGATCTGCGATGCTTCGTCTTGAGGTTCGCCATGCGAAGATTCCATATCGTCTTCGAAAAGTAATGTAAGGTCTTTCCATTGTTCCAACTGGATCCCCTCACCACCATTGGGAGGTACGTGTTGATTCATAGCCTGGTTTTGAAGCGTCTCGTCTAGAGCATTAGATGAATTTGGCTTGTCTTGTTCGGGCAAGATTTGTCTTTGAATTTCTTCTAATCGTTCACCGCTAAGTATTTTTCTCGGGTTCTTCTAGGCTCTGCTTATTGGCGTTAGGTATGGTTAGCCGGGTAAATACGAATGGAATTTTATTATGAGTCCATCTTACATCCTGACCCCTAGAGGGATAGTTGCGGTATTGGTGGGCTGCTGTTATTCGTGCTGGTGGGGCGAGTATTACTCGTAGAAAGACTGGGGGGGGCAGTGGGAGCAATCGTGGCTTTTTAAACTTCTTCCCCTTCCTCCCCCTCTTCCTCCTCCTCTTCCTCCTCCTCTTCCTCCTCCTCTTCCTCCTCCTCTTCCTCCTCCTCTTCCTCCTCCTCTTCCTCCTCCTCTTCCTCCTCCTCTCCCTCCTCCTCTCCCTCCTCCTCTCCGTCCTTTTTTCTTTTACTAAATTATAGTGAGTAACCTAGGAATATATCCTATAAGTGATCTTGTGTAGGTGAACAAGTGTCTCGAAGATATGTAATAGCAATTGACTGTACTTTTACGTGCACTACCATAACCATCTCCGTCTCCAAGTCCATATCCAGAATCAAATTCTCTCTATATGTTATATTACAGGTGAAGGATCGAAAGATTTTATTCGCTGACCTTCTTGCCACACGTTGCTAGTAGTATGTACTCTATAGTACACCACCCCTTTACTACTGCGCCAAGACAGCGCCCTCCGAACTTGTGGTGCTAGCTCATGCCCACCTGATTCTCCATTCACCTTTGCTCTACTCTTCATGACGTTCCAGTACCCGCGTATACATATGCACTTCTCTTCTGCTCACTGCCAGGACAACACATCCGTTTTTGATTTGGGAATTATGATATCGGGAGTTATAATATTCGGAGTTACTAGGTTGGGAGAGCACTGGACGTTGAGGCAAAGAACCGAGCCCATTTGCACGCCGTTTGTTTTTGTTTTTGGGCCGTGGGTCCCCAAGGCGGAATCGTTGGTGTCGCTCCTATTTGCGTTACGTGTTAGGGAGGGCCGCCGACGTGACGGATTTTTTAGTGGGTTTTGCGGTGAGTCGAGTTTCGCTGGCATTGTTGATATGTTGATGCCTGTCCTTTATCGGGTAAAAGCTCTCCAGATTTGTAAATTTTGGACTGACCCCTTGCCCAGCCGCTACTTGGCATGCCCGAACGTCGAACATGCCAAAACGTTATGCGGTTGAAGCAACGGGGATGGGAAGCGAAGAGGTGAGCTTGTTCAGCTTACATGCATCATGGCTTAACCCCGCAAGGAGTTAATTGCCTATCATAATATCTCCGTGTGAGATTGATTTCCGAAAGATCCAAGTAGAATCAATCGAGCCACTCTACATGGTATTAGCGCTGGTCGAAATGCTGGCAGGGACTTGAGATTCTGGAGTAGTTGGGCGATGTCAATGTCTGGCAGCGCCATAGCACCTATGGACATCGATAAATATTTTTAGATGGCATTCCCAAGTTCGGTTATTCTAATGAGGATGTTTTATACAAGTCGACGGAGCTCCGACCGCGAGAAAATAACGTTTTCTGTCTTCGAATAAGATGACTTTCCGCCAATAATTAATCCTGGCAGTCACAAGATCCTCCTCCTCCTCAACCAAATGCCTCGATAGGACATGAGAAAGTTGAGTACACATATGTATAGTATTCAACCATTGGACTCGAAAATTTCACGTTAGTTACACAGCGGGGTTTCGTGCAGCGAATTTTGACTCCGCTGAATAACGGCAAAGCCAAGAATAGAATAGGTCCAGGGGAAAACTTTTCTCTTCTCCAATCTAGCTGCGTGTGAGAGGTACCAAGTGTTAGGGTACCCAAACTTTGACGTACCTTCTCGTTGGCCAGAAAACGGGGCCTATACATGTTCTCCGTGTTACGACATGCAGCCCATTGGCTACGGCCTATAATCACATAATTGGGAAGAAACAATAATTTTTTTTGTTGAAAAATAAAAAAAAAAAAAGCAGAGAAATGAAATGCGGGATAACACAAGTAGGAAATAAGGAAGAATAAGCAACAATTGGAGAAAAATCCAATGAGCGACGTGGGTAGTGCGAGTTGAGTGCATGTATAGGTAGAGAAGTCCAAAGACAGTGGGCCTATGTGAGTTACTGGTATATGATAACGAAAATAGTATGATTTAGAAGATCGAATGATAGGTTTATCTACATATATAAAATTTTTACGTTGAAGAGGAGTGTTTTAAGGGTAAGGAGGAGGATGTTCAGCGGTAGGGGGGGAAGACGGCACGGGAGTTCGTTGAGTACGATCGCCAGTGCTCGTAGCTTGGGTAAATCGTATGTGGGAAAGATTCACTCGGATCTGTGGAGGAGCTAGAAGTAGGGAGGTCTTCTGTCGAGGCTGAATAGAGATTAACCTATCATCGCAGAGTTAGCCGTTGAATATACGTTCCGAGTTTTGACCTCCGTACCACAATGGCACCGATGGCCTTAGTTTCTATTATATTCCCCAATGTAAGATGATTTAATCTTAGCTAGTAGGCTCGTCCGGTGATGGAACAAGGATAGTCTGCATTACAGTTGGTGTGGCCGAGGGAGATTCCGGGGTAGTTCGTCGGGAGTCGCCACTCACGTTGCAGTTCCTCGATTAAGCTATCTCTGTTGCTGTCGGAGCGCCAAGCAGGGGTGGGGACTGCTGATTTGTGGAGGTTTCTTTCCCCTCTATAGCTGGTTTGTCTGCGAGCTCATTTCTCGGATTTTGTGGTGGCCAGGGCCCATACTACTGCTGCAGTAGGCAGTTTTCCCATCGCGAGTGAATTTTCATGTAGGAAGAGTCACGTTGGATTCGGCGAATTAAAGTAGGAATTGGTTAACCGCAATTGGTTATCAGCAAAGAGAGGAGGAGGTATTCGCTGGTAGATTTTCTGCAACGAGGGAGGGAGAACGTGCGATTTCGGCTTTAAGCACTTCTGCAAAGTAAACTTTTGTGAAGAGCTAGAACTTGAACTTCTTGGGTAGGCATATGGAGATGCATAAATGAAAACTGTATAGAACATATTTATAGGCTAAGCGGTGCCAAGATTACACACGTGACTATGCGCCTCCGTAAAATCAGTGATGGGTTATGAAGGGCGCGTTCGCCACTCATCGGTGCGACACAAGGACCTTATGGAATAGGAAACGGTGAGCGATATATAAAGGTGGTAATTGGTAGCTTGCAAATCACAATGTGCCGACCCCCATCCTCAACACATCCGAGATCGAACACATGTTGCTCATCCGTAAGGAAATCTAGACATAAAATCAAAGAGTGATCCTCGCCCAAATCCCTCGCTAGCTCGCTTCAAAGGATAAGCTTGTTGGCAAGCCTGCTTCTTCAATTGTCATCATAGTCATGGTGAACAATAACCACTACCATATCTCCCAAGGTCTCATGATACTTAATAAGAATTGTAGGACCTACCCCTACATTGCCTTTTCAAAGGCCACCCAATTCTCCCATTGTTGTCATGGCGGTCATCACCAACTGAAGTACACCTTTTCCCCCAGCTGCCAGCTTTGCGCTAGACCCCATACCATCTTCGAACACTTCTGTAGCAACACAGAGTGTAAATGCCAAGGATGACAATGCGACTATATAGTACTTAAGTGTGCCAATTGCAATGCCGCCTACCCTGCCAATAATCCCCTCTTGCCTGTTTATTTGTAAGCCTTGGCCGATAATAACAAGAGAGTGGAGAACCTACATGCTGTGATGGAAGAGGGAATGGAGACTTAGGGCTGCTCAGTGTTTCATCTTTCTTTTGCTTTTGTTCCCTTTGTGTAAGAGTTGTGTGAGGTTGGCTTGTGTTTTCTCTTTTATCCTTTCCCTTTTCTTTTTCTTTGGTTAGGGTTTCTCGCTTGTGCCTTGATTCCTTCCAGTTGTTATAAGGTTTACCTCCCTGGAGATGGGAAAAGGGTTCCCTGGGCTTTTCTTTTTCTTTTCGCTTGAAGTTTTTCAGGTGTTTTATGTACTAGGTGGTCGCTCATGTGCCGGTCACTTTTGTTGTTTGGTTTTTTCTTTCCCCAACTGCTCCTTCCTTTCCGCCCTATCTCTTCTGTAGTTTATTGCATGTAAGTGAGGAGGATATGGGAACAAACCTGTATTTCATCTGTAAACCGTAGACTGAGCTACTGACCTTAAGTCAGCTAGCTTCTACCTCCATCATAACTTGACATAGCTGTAAGCAGAGGTTTTTTTAGATGACCCCTAGTGGGGTCGTAAAGATAAAATAAAAAAAAATTCCCCCCCCCCCCCTGTAGCTTGTAAATCAGCCCTACTGATATCGACCTGGCACTTTCTGATTCAATTAAGAAACTATGGTTAGAAATGTCTGAAACTGCTAAAGCGGTGAAGAAGATCTCTTCTTCCCTTACCTCACCCCCTCCCACTGCACCACAAGTGGTGCCCCTACTACTAACACCACATGGGCCTAGGTAGTGAAGAAAAACAAAGGCAAAGCCTTGGCCACGCTGATCCCGATTGTTACTACTCCTCCCACCCTGCCATACCCTACCAAGAGGGACAGAGAAATCATCGTAAATCTTGAGGGAGAAATCCCCAGCTTCAACCCCATTGCTGTAAGGGACACTGTCAATGCTGTGCTTATGGACAAAAAAGCCCCCTCTGCCTGCCGAATCTACTCCATGAGAAAAGCTGTAGCCAACAACATCTTCCTCTCTATCATAGAGAATACAACTGCCCAACAAGTTCTCATATACAAGCTAACTATTAAAGAAGCTGTTCACAAGTTCTTCCCCATGACTACTAGCCTCTGCCACAACTTCATTCACAAGAAGTACATTGTACACAATTTGCCAACCCCCATTCTCAACACCTCAGACGTCGAACACATGTCACTCATCTGAAAGGAAATCGAAATGCTCAACCAAGGTGTGATCCTCACTCAAACCCCTCACTGGCTTGCTTTGAAGGATAAGTTAGTTGGCAAACCCGCATCATCAATTATTATCACTGTTGTGGTGAACAATAATCACTACTGCATCTCCAAAAACCTAACCATTCTTAACAAGAAACATTGGACTAACCCATACATTGCCTTCTCGAAGACCACCCAATGCTCTTACTGCTGCCACTTCAGTCATCATCAACTGAAGTGCAAATTCTCCCCCTGCTACGACATCTGTGCCAGACCCCATGCCATATTTGAGCACTTCTGTGGCAATACAGAATGCAAATACTGTGGATAACAATGTGAACATACAGTGCTTAAATGTGCTAATTGTGATACTGCTCACCCCGCTAATGATCCCCTCTGCCCTGTTTATTTGCAAGCTTTGGCCGATAATAACAAGAGAGTGGAGAACCTGTATGCCATAATGGAAGAGGGAATAGAGACTTAGGCCCCTCAGTATTTCATCTGCTTTATGCTTTTGATGTTCCCTTTCTGTAAAAGTGTTGTTAGTTAAGCTTGTATGTTCTCCTTTATCATTATCCCTTTCCTTTTTCTTTAGTTAGTGTTCTTTGATTGTACCTCAAACCCTTCCAGTTGTTGTAAGGTTTGCCTCACTGGAGATAGGAAAGGGGTTCCCTGGGCATTTCTTTTTCCTTTTTCCTTAAAGTTTTTCTGCTGTCTTGATGTACTAGGTTATCGCATTTGTGCCGGTCACATTTCTTTTTGGGTTTTTTCTTTCCCCTACTGCACTTTCCTTTCTACCCCATCTCTTCTTTAGTTTATTACATGTAAGCGAGGAGGATTCGGCAACAAACATGTATTTAAGCTTGTAAACCATAGGACGCACTCTCAACCTCAAGTTAGCTGTCTTTTTACCTCTGGCATAGCTCTACATAGCTGCATGCAGAGGTTCTTGTAGATGACCACTAGCAGGGTCGTAAAGATAATATAAAAATGAATTTCCCCCCCCCCCCCCCCCCCCCCCGGTAGCTTGCAAATCAGGCTCCTTTGCACCGTTAAACTACCCCCTATATTATTAGTTCTCACCTATTAGTATCTAAAAGCATTGGCAAAATATTGCAATGATGCCCCTGCGATGCTCACAGTGAACACACCCCGCCCCCCCTCCCTCTACTTCCCCCCCACAGGAGGCAAGGGATGAAGCCACCTGTATAAAAGTAATGCTCAGCTACCTAAAGTCATCCAGCATCTCTACTGCAATATGTGATGAACCTGGAATGGGTGATGTAGTCTCGATGTACACCACACCCCTCACAGGTGACTTATACATCAGATAGAGAGACCTCCAGTTTTACACATAGACCCTGCCATCCCTCCTTGCCTCTGTGACTAAGATTCAAGAGGTAGTCACTGCCATATCTACTAGCTAATAGTCCCTTAAAGCTCACTTTAATGAACTTGAGGCTATCACCACCTGTAACACTGCTGCTATGGCCCTGGCCAAGGCAGACCCTGCAGAAGTTGACCTCGCACTTTCTGAATCTATTGAAAAACTATGGTCAGAAACATTGAAAACTGCAAAGGAAGTGAAGAAGATTTCTTCCTCCCTCACCTACCCCACCCCTACTACGCCACTTGGGGTGTCCCCTACTACTGACCCCACCTGGGCACAGGTGGTAAGAAAACCAAAGGTAAGGCCATGGCTGAGCCACAACCGACTGCTAAAACCCTGCCTACCACAAAATACCCTACCAAGCATGAGCGTAAGATAATCGTCAATCTTGAAGGAGAAGTCCTGGAGTTCAATCCCATTACTATCCAAGATGCTGTCAATGCCGCTTTAGTTGACAAGAAAGCCCCCTCTGCCTACCAAGTTTGCTCCATCCAAAAAGCTAGAACCAGCAATGTTTTCCTCTCTGTCAATTAGAATACCACTGCCTAACAAGTCCTAGCATATGAGCCCACCATCAAGGAAGTGGTATGCAAGTTCTTCCCCACCACCACTGGCCTCTGCCACAACTTCTTACATAAGAAGTACATTGTATACAATGTACCAACCCCTGTCCTCAACACCTTAGAAATTGAACATATATCACTTATCCAAAAGGAGATTGAGACATTTAACCAAGGTGTTATACTCGCCCAAACCCTATGCTAGCTCACTTCGAAGGACAAGCTTGTTGGCAAAACCACCTCTTCTATTGTCATCACTGTAATGGTGAACAATAACTACTATCGCATCTTGTAAGGTCTTACTATTCTTAACAAGAACCCTTGGACCGACCCCTATATTGCCTTCTCCAAGGCTACCCAGTACTCTAGCTGCTGGCGCTTCAGTTATTACTAACTGAAGTACACTTTTTCCTACTGCTGCCTCTTTGTGCTGGACCCTATGCTATCTTTGAACACTTCTATGGCAACACAGAGTGTAAATGTCAAGGATGACAATGCGACCACATAGTACTCAAATGTGCCAACTACGATGCTGCCCACCCCGCTAACAATCCGCTCTGCCTAGTATATTTGTAAGCCTTGGTACATAATAACAAGTGAGGGAGAACCTGCATAGTGTGAAGGAAGAGGGAATGGAGACTCAGGGCCCCTCAGTAACTCATCTCTTTCTTTGCTTGCGTTGTTCCCTTAGTGTAAGCGTTCTGTGAGTTTGGCTTCTATTTTCTCCTCTATCATTTCTCTTTCCTTTCTCTTTGATTAGTGTTTCTCACTTTTACCTCAATTCCTTCCAGTTTTTGTAAGGTTCACCTTGCTGGAGATGGGAAAGGGGTTTGCCTAGGCTTTTCATTTCCTTTCGCTTAGAGTTTTTCTGCTGTTTTGATGTACTGGGTTTTCGCTTTTGTGCCGGTCGCATTTCTTTTTGGAGTTTTTGCTTTCCCCTATTGCTCTTTCCTTTCCATGCCATATCTTCTACAGTTCATTGCACAGAAGCAAGGAGAATTTGGCAAAAAAACCTGTATTTTATCTGTAAACCATAGACTGCGCTACCGACCTTAAGTCAGCTGTCTTTTACCTCCATCAAAGCTTTACATAGCTATATATAGACATTCTTTTAGATGACCCATAGTGGGGTCATAAAGATAAAATAAAAATAGATTTCCCCCCCCCCCCCCTAGTAGCTTACAAATGCAGGCTCCTTCAGTCCTTCAAACTACCCCCTACATTATTATTTCTAAGCTATTAGTATTATCTCGTACTGATAAACATTGTGACCATGTTATAAAGTTCAAAGTAACCACAAAACCACCCCTCAATCCCCCCCCACAGGAGGCAAGGGATGAAGCTACTGCTACGAAACCGATGCTCACCTCGTTCGAGTCATCAGGCATCTCCCCCACACTAAGACATGAACTGGGAATGGGAGATATAGTCTCGATGCATACTGCCCCACTTACAGGTAGCTTATACATCAGATACAGAGACCTCCAGTTCTAGACGCAGACCCTGCCATCCCTCCTCACCTCAATGAACAAGATTCAGGAGGCAGTCACCACTATCACTGCTGGCCAATAGTCCCTTGAAGCTCGCTTCAATGAACTTGAGGCCATCATTACCCACAATACTACTGCTGCAGCCTTAGCTGAGGTAGGCCCCACTGAAATTGACCTTGCCCTCTCTGATTCCATCAAAAAGCTACAGTTGGAAATGTCCAAAATGGTGAAAGTGGTGAAGAAGATTTCTTCTTGCCTCTCCACCTCCCTTAGCCCTATTGTGCTACCTGTGGTACCCACTGCTAACACTGATAACACCTAGGCCTAGGTGGTGAAGAAATCCAAAGGCAATGACCTGGCCACGACACAACTGACTGCTACTACCCTGCCTACCCCAAAATATCCCACCAAGCGCAAGCTTGAGATAATTGTCAATCTCAAGGGAAAAGTCCCTGAGTTCAACCCCATCACTATCCAGGATGCTGTCAACTCTGCCTAGTAGAGAAGAAACCTCCATCCACCTATCAACTTCACTCCATCTGAAAAGATAGGGCAAGCAATGTTTTCCTCTCCGTCATGGAGAATACAACTGCCCAGTAAGTACTTGCTTACAAGCCAACCATTGAAGATGGTATTCGCAAGTTCTTCCCTACCACCACTGCCCTCCGCTGCAACTTCTTGCATAAGAACTACATCGTAGACAATGTGCCAACACCCACCCTGAACACCTCCGAGATCAAACACATGTCACTTATCTACAAGGAAATTGAGACATACAACTATACAGTTGTCCTCACTAAAACTCCCTACTGGCTCACTTCTAGGAACAAGCTTGTTAGCAAGCCTGTATCTTCAATTATCATCACAGTTATGGTGAACAATAACTACTACTGTATCTCTTAAGACCTAACCATTCTTAACAAGAATTGACGGACCGACAACTACATTACCTTCTCGAAGGCTACTCAGTGCTCACGCTGCTGCTGCTTCAGTCATCACCCACTGAAGTGCACTTCCTCCCCCCGCTGCTGCATATCTGCTAGACCCCATGCTATCTTCAAACACTTCTGTGGTAATATAGAGTGTAAATGCCGTGGACAAGAATATGACCATATGGTACTTAAGTGTGCCAATTGTAATGCCGCCTACCCTGCTAACGATCCCCTCTGCCCTGTCTACTTGCAAGCCTTGGCTGAAAATAATAAGAGAGTAGAGAACCTGTATGCTATGATGGAAGAGGGAATGGAGCCTCAGGGCCCCTTGGTGTTTCATCTCTTATCCTGCTTTTGTTGTTCCCTTTGTATAAGAGTTCTGTAAGTTTGGGTTCTGTTTTTCTCCCATGTCTTTTCCCTTTCCTTTGTCTTTGGTTAGTGTTCTTTGCTTGTACTTCGATCCCTTCTAGTTGTTATAAGGTTTGCCTCACGGTAGATGGGAAAGGGGTTCCCTGGGCTTTTCTCTTTCTATTTCGTATTAGGTTTTGCTGCTGTTTGATATACTGGGTAGTCACTTTTGTGCTGATCACATCTTTTTTTTTTATTTTTTAGAGTTTTTCTATCCCCCATGGCTCTTTTCTTTCTACCCCATCTTTTCTATAGTTTATTGCGTGTAAGTGAGGAGGATTCAGGAATAAGCCTGTATTTCATGTAAACCGTAGACCGCACTACTGACCTTAAGTCATCTGTCTTCTACCTCCATCATAGCTTTACATAGATGTACATGGAGGTTCTTATAGATGACCCCTATCGGGGTTGTGAAGATAAAATAAAATTGAATTTCCCCCTCCCCCCCCCCCCTAGTAGCTTGCAAATGCAGGTTCCTTCACATATTCAAATTACCCCCTACATTATTGGTTCTCAGCTGTTAGTATCTTAATGCATTGTCAAAACGTCGCAATAATACCCCGGCGATGCTCATAGTTAATACAACCCTACCACCCTACCCCTGCTTCCCCTCTACAGGAGGCAAGGGATGAAGCCACCTCTATGAAAGCAATACTTATATCATTTGAGTCATTAGGTATCTGCCCTACTATATGTGATAAACCTGGAATGGGCGACGTATTCTCGATGCACACTATACCTCTCACGGGTGACTTGTACATCAGGTACAGAGACCTCCAATTCTACATGTAAACCCCCCCATCACTCCTTGCCTCCGTGACCAAGATTCAAGAGGTAGTCACTGCTGTTGCTGCTAGCCAACAGTCCCTCAAAGCTCGCTTTGATGAACTTGAGGGCATTATAACCTGCAACACCACTGCCACAGCTTCGGCTAAGGCAGGCCCCACTGAAATTGACCTTGCACTATCTGATTCCATCAGGATGCTATGGTCAGAAACATCCAAAACTGCGAAAGCAGTAAAGAAGATCTCTTCTTCACTAACCCCCTCCCCCACTCCTGCTGTGCTACTTGTAGTATCCCCAGCTACCACTGATAACACCTGGGATCAGGTGGTGAATAAAACCAAAGGCAAAGCCAGAGCTGAGCCACAACCTACTGCTACTACCCCGCATGCCCCAAAGTACCCAACCAAATGCCAGCGAGAGATAATTATTAATCTCGAGGGAGAAGTCCCCGAGTTCAACCCTATCACTATTTAGAAAACTGTCAATGCAGCCTTGGTCAAGAAGAAAGCCCCATCCACCTACCACATCTGCTCTTTCTGAAAGGCTGGAGCTAGTAACATCTTCCTCTCCATCATGGAGAATACCTCTGCCTAGCAAGTTCTTGTCTACAAGCTGACTATTGAAGACTCTTTGCATAAGTTCTTCCGCAGCACCACTGGACTTTGCCAGAAATTCTTGCATAAGAAGTACATCATTCACAATGATGATGATGATGATGATTATTCACTTCTATTCGGTAACTACTCTACTTCTTCTATATCTACCTAGGCCGTCCGTATGCAGTCCATGACTATAGCATATCACCTGTTTCTCCCCTAAGAGAAACGAACAAAGGAAACCATGCTTTCATAATAGAAAAAGATACAACATCGTGTCAGGACAGTAGAAAAAGCGCCACACATGGTCCTGCAAAATAGCCTTCCCATCCGATGTTCCTAGTGAGGCGAACCTTACAACAACTATCTACCAGACTCTTACGAAGGAAAAGAGATAACAAAACAAAGTATAGAAAGGAGAAAAGAAAAAAAATCCTCCTTGAACTGCCCAAACCTTTTAAGCTGAAGGAAAAAATCTTAAGGAAAAGTAAAGAAAATCAAACGCCACCAATGGTAATGGTAATAGCCTCCTCCTTCTGGGCAGCAGCCAGTGCCTTCACTTGGATGAATGCTGGGCAAGAGGGGTTTGATGCGGGGTGCTTTCCTTTGCAGTTGGTGCACTTGAGGACCATATCGTCGCAGAGTCTTCCAACCTTCTTGCATTCCTCATGTCCTTATCTACTTTCCCCAAGCGACTTAAATACCAGGAACCGGGACGTCGCCACTCAATTAAGAGGATATAACTAGGTTCGTTGGCTCCCATTTTGGGTTTAAGGTGAACTACCTTTTAGGTTCAAGTGTAAACACCTGAGCATACTAAAAGGTATGCCGGTAGATACGGCAACAGGCTGAGGAGTCCGTAGACTAGCTTAAGCTAACCTCAGGTTAAACCGTTGATTACCTTCCTCAGAACTACCAGGGTACTTGAACCTTAAAGGTTAATGCCAGATATGCTGTCTTTCGTTGATACCCAAGTAGACCCCTTAGAGACAAGTCCTAGTTGCCTCCACCACCGTCACACTTATTAGTACCTACTACTACTCAGCGCTTTATTCTAGGGCAATGGGAAAGAGCACCAGTATTGATTGACTGGGCCCTTGCTTCCTCGCCCCAATTGCATTCCTCATGTCCGCATATATGCTTCGAGGTATGGTATGCATCTGTGCACATATTGCATCATGGGGGGTTTCGGCAGCGAGCGTGGTGGTGGACAAACTCCTAGCAGTTAGTGCATCGAGTCTTAGAGTTAAAGGGGATGTACTTCTCGACTAGTCTGTTGTGGGTAAGGATTGTAAGTCCTTGAAGGATACGGTTTTCGTTATCATCGTCTATGACCGTGATGACCAAGGAGGATACGTACTTACCAGTTCGATTGCTTTCTGTAAGCAGCCATCAAGGGGTTTGTGCAACAGTGATTCCTTTATTGAAGTGCTCAATTTCTCTTCAGAACATATCAGATTCTGTCAAGGAATCAGTGTGGCAGTGTAGGACATTGTGCACCAAATACTTCCTCCACCTATGGTTCTTATGAATGGAGGCTGTGGGGAATTTTTCTTTGATGGTTGCTTCGATTTTGTTATGGTAGGCAAGCACAACCAAGGTAGTGACATCTTCAATAGTTGTGAGCACAATGGAGCATTAATTGTTCTTGCAAACAGTGGAGATGCGGACAGCTACTAGGGCCTTTGCTTCGATAATGGTATCGTTGACTGTGTCCCTGAGCTGTACTAGGTCAAAAGTGCTAATCTCAGAAGCAGTTATGATGATAATTTCACCGTCATGCTTACCAGGATAGTGTCGGTCACTGGCACTTGCAGGAAGGGAGGGTAGTAGGGCTATGGCCTTTTTGTTACATTTTGTAACCACCTATACCCAAGTCACCTCAGGTGGTGGTTGCGGGGGATTTTGTTGTGCTCGCAGCTAGCACAGTGGGGTCGATGTTCGGTTTAGCAATCTTGTTGACCTTTTTGGAGGTCTCCTTGGTAACTTTTTCGATTTTCTTGAGAGATTCCTCAAGAGTGTTGTTGCTGGTCTTGCATTGCAGGGTCTGCTGGATCTCACTTATGTTTTTGTGGAGGGCGGCGATGCGATCATGTTGTCCATTATGACCTTCGAGCAGGTCAGCCATAGCTTTTCCTTAGGCATTCGACTAGTCTACTAAAGCCCCCAAGGTTTGGGTTATCTTTGGTAGAGTTTCCATTAAGAATTCTAGAAATAGTGCCTCATAGTATACTTGCAGTTTTGACTCTCCTATAAGGAGTGCTTCCTCTTTCCTGAGGAGTGTATCGATGATTCTATGGTCTATGGTGCAGCGCAGGACATGTGTGAGCTCGGCTGCTATTTGTTCATATAGTGAAGAGGTGGGGTACGGTCAGTGGGCAGGATTAAAGGAGGAGGAAGGGGTAGATGAGCCTGACATCTTAATAGTTAATCTTGTTTGTATACAGTGTACCAAACCTTATTCAGGTTCCAAAGAGGAAAAATTATTGTGATGGTGTTTGAAAGCAATAGTTGTGGAAAAGTATTGATTTCAAGAACGAGATATATGAACTCAAAGAAGCCTAGTACATCATGCACAATGATGATGATAATTTTTCATTTCTGTTAAGTAGCTACTCTACTTCTTCTATAACTACCAAGGCCATCCGCATTCAGTCCAAGACTATAGCATGTCGCCTCTCCCCCAAAAAGAAACGAAAAGAAACCATGCGATCATAACTAAATATACGACGTCGTGCACATACAGTAAAAGTGTGCCACAAATGGTCCCACAAAAGAGCCTTCCTGTCTGATATCCATAGCAAGGCAAACCTTACAACAACTATCTATCAGACTCTTACGAAGAAAATAAACGACGAAGAAACAAATTAGAAAATAGAAAGAAAAGAGATCCTCCTCCACCTGGCTGAACCTTTTAAGTTAAAGGAAAAAATCTTAAAAAAAAGTAAAAGAAAATCAGATGCTACCCATCTTGATGGTAACAGCCTCCTCTTTCCAGGCAGCAGCCAGTGCCTTACCTTGGATGAACGCTGGGCACAAGGGATGCGAAGCAGTATGTTTGCCTTTGTAGTTGGCTTATTTGAGGACTATGTCATCGCAGAGTCTCCCGATCGTTTTGCACTCATCATGTCTGCATGTATACTTCGAAGTATGGTGTGCATCTGTGCACATATTACATTGTGGGGGGTTCCGACAGCGAGCCTGGTGGTGGCCAAACTCCTGGCAGTTGGTGCATCAGTTCAGAGACTTACAAGGGATATATTTCTCGACTCATCATCTGCGGGTAAGGATCGTTAGTCCTTGGAGAATGTGTTGTTTGTTGTCATCGTCGATGACCGCGATGACCAGCGAGGACGTGTGCTTACCAGTCTGGTCACTTTCACACAAGAGTCATCTGGGGGTTTGAGTAAGGGTGATGCCCATATTGAAGTGCTCGATTTCTCTTCTGAACATATCAGCTTCTGTAAGGGCATCAGTATGGGAGTGGGGGACATTGTGTAATAAGTACTCCTTCCACCTCTGGTTATTTCGCCCAGAGGCTGTCGGGAACTGTTCCTTAATAGTGGCCTCGATTTTGATGTGGTATGCTAGTACTGCTAATACAGTAACATCTTCGATGGTAGTTAATACAATAGACCGTTGATTGTTCTTTCGAATGGTGGAGATGCGGAGAGCTGCTGGGGCCTTTGCAGACACCAAAGTGTCGTTGATGGCATCCCTTAGCTTGACAGGGTCGAATGTGCTGATCTCGGAAGTGGTTGTGATGACAATTTCACGGTCGCACTTAGTGGGATAGCGTTGGTTGCTAGCACTTGCGGGGAGGGGGGGTACTGGGGCTACCTACTTTTTGTTTCATTTTAAGACCACCTGTGCCCAAGTTGCCTCAGGTCATGGTTGCATAGGTTTTGATGTGCTGGTGGCAGGTACAGTGGGGGCGACATTTAGTTTAGTGATCTTGTTGACCTTTTTGGAGGTCTCCTTCGTCGCTTTTTCAATTTTCTTGAGGGATACCTTAAGAGCGTTGTTGGTGGTTTCAGACTGTAATGTTTGCTAGATCTCGCTTAAGTTATCGTTGGGTGTGGCGATACAGTCGCATTGTACATTGTGACCTTCAAGGAGGTCAGCAATGGCTTTACCTTGGGCATTTGACTGGTCTACCAAAGCCCCCAAGGTTTGGGTTATATTTGGTAGAGTGTCAGTTAGGAACTCCAGAAGTAGTACCTCTTGGTATGCTTGCAGTTTCAAATCATCCAGAAGGAGTGCTTTCTCTTTTCTGAGGAGTACCTCGGTGGTTCCATATCCTACAGTGCGGGCTAGGACGTTTGCGAGTTTAGTTGCTCTTTGTTCGAATAGCGAAGGGGGGCAGGGTCAGCGGGACAGGTTAAAGGAATAGGAAGGGGTAGATGATCTAGACACCTTGATAGTTGATCTGCTTTGTGTACAGTGTACCTAACCTTATCCAGGTTCCAAAGAAGAAAAATTATCGTGACGGTGTTTGAAAGCAATAGAAGTGGAAATGTAATGATTTCAAGAACGAGATACGTGAACTCAGAGAAGCCTGACATCATGCACAATGTGCCATCCCACATCCTTAACACTTCTAAGATCGAACACATGTTGCTTATCTGAAAGGAGATCTTTACATTCAACCAAGGTGTTATACTTGCTCAAACCCCTCGCTAGCTTGCATCGAAGGATAGGCTAGTTGGCAAACCTACCTCTTCAATTGTCATCAATGTTATACTCAACAATAACCCTTACCGCATCTCTTAGGGCCTGACCATCCTCAACAAGAACTGTTAGACCGATCCCTACATTACCTTTTCTAAGGCAACCCAATGCTCGCGTTGTAGTCTCTGCGGTCATCATCAACTGAAGTGCATGTATCCCCCTCGGTGCTGCCTCTGCACTGGAACTCATATAATCTTTGAACACTTCTGTGGTAATACAGAATGCAAATGCCGTAGATGACAATGTGATCATACAGTACTCTAATGTGCTAACTGTGATGCTACCTACCCCACTAATGATCCCCTCTACCTTGTTCACTTGCAAGCCCTAGCTGATAGTAACAAGAGAGAAGAAAACCTATACACTGCGATGGAAGAGGGAATAGAGACTTATGGCCCCTCAGTGTTTTATCTCTTTTTCTGCTTTTGTTGTTCCCTTTGTGTAAGAGTTCTGTGAGTTTAGATTCTATTGTGTCCTTTGTCCTTTCCCTTTCCTTTTTCTTGGGTTAGTGTTCTTTGCTTGTACCTTAATCCCTTCCCGTTATTGTAAGGTTTGCCTCACTGGAGATGGGAAAGGGATTCCCAAGGCTTTTCTCTTTCCATTTCGTATTAAGTGCTTCTACTGTTTGATGTACTGGGTGGTCACTTTTGTACCTGTTGCATTTATTTCTGGAGTTTTACTATTCCCCGCTGCTCTTTTCTTTTCTGCCCTATCTTGTCTTTAGTTTATTGCATGTAAGGGAGGAGGATTCAGGAAAAAAACCTTTATTTTATCTGAACAGTAGACTGTACTACCGACTGTAAGTTGGCTGTCTTCTACCTCCATTATAGCTTTATATAGCTACATGCGGAGGTTCTTTTAGATGACCAGTAGCGGGGTTGTAAAGATAAATTAAAAATGAATTTCCCCCCCTCCTAGGTAGCTTGCAAATTGATGTACAACCATGGTGTTGTCCTTGCCCACACCCCTTACTAGCTCACTTCCAAGGACAAGCTGGTCAGTAAACCTACTTCCTCAATTATCATTACAGTTATGGTGAACAATAACCATTACCGCATCTCTTAAGGTCTTACCATCCTTAACAAGAACCATCAGACTGATCCCTATATTACCTTCTTGAAGGCCACTCAGTGCTCCCAGTGTTGTCGCTTCAGTCATCATTAACTGAACTGCACTTCCTCCCCCCGCTGCTGCCTTTGTACGAGACCCCACACCATCTTCAAACATTTATGTGGTAACAAAGAATGTAAACACCGTAGACGATAATGCAATCATATGGTACTTAAATGTGCCAACTGCAATCCCACCTACCCTGCCCACAATCCCCTCTACGCTATTCATTTGCAAGCCTTGGCTAATAATAATAAGCAAGTAGAAAACCTACATGCTGTAATAGAAGAGGGAATGCAGACTTATGGCCCCTTAGTATTTCATCTCCTTTTCACTTGTGTTGTTCCCTTTGTGTAATAGTGTTGTGAGTTTTGCTTGTATTTTCTCCTTTGTCCTCTCTCTTCCCTTATTCTTTAGTTAGTGTCTGTTGCTTGTACCTCAATCCCTTCTGGTTGTTGTAAGGTTTACCTCGCTGGAGATAGGAAAGGGGTTCCTAAGGCTTTTCTTTTTCCTTTTCGCTTAAAGTATTCCTACTGTCTTGATGTACTAGGTTGTTATGCTTGTTCTGGTCATGTTTCTTTTTGAAGTTTCTCTTTCCCCTGCTTCTCTTTCCTTTCTTCCCCGTCTCTTCTCTATTTTATTGCATATAAGTGAGGAGGACTTGGGAATAAACCTATATTTTATCTGAACTATAGACTACGCTACTGACCTTAAGTTAGATGTCTTCTAGCTCTGTCATAGCTTTATATAGCTGTACACAGTGGT
>JABYPW010000157.1:0-35915 GCA_016880775.1 Phymatotrichopsis omnivora | reverse complement strand
TGGGGGGGGGGGGGGTAGGGGGGTTTTCCGAGTCCTTTTTCTACCAGCTTGGTCCATAGCTCAGAGTTTTCGTATAGGATTTCGTTCGTCATGTGCCCTCTCAAGAGCGCTCTCCACAGGGCCAGGATGGGGCATTCGTGTAGGTAGTGTTCGATGGTTTAGGGTTCACTGCAGGTGCAGATGTTCTGCTCGGTCTGGAAGTGCATCATGTTCGGGACGTAGGCTCGGCTGGTTCAGAACTGGAAGGCTCGGGCCGCTGCGTATTTTTCCAAGAAGGTGTACTCATCGCTTTTCTTCGGGACTGGTTTTCTGGCGTACTGCTCGAATTTTTCCCAAAGTCTCTTTTTGGTTTTGGATTGGATGACGGATCGGGTCACTACGTTCTTTTTGGTGGTTCCTTTTTTCAGGTTCGCTTACAGTTTTTTGGACTTCGCTTTGGCCATTTGGTCAGCTTTTTTGGTGCCTGCGATTCCTTTATGCGCTGGGACCCATCTGATCTCGGTTTCGATTTGTGCGCTGATTAGGGAGTGGTTGGTTTCGAAGATTCACCTAGCGACATGGTGAGTGGGACTTGGGTATGGGTTGGCGGCGGCCATGATGGCAGCCTGGCTATCTGTGTAAACGACTACTGAGCTGAAGTGGTGTTTCTGGGTAAGCTTCGCGGCTATTTCGAGGGCTTCGGCTATCGCGTCCAGTTCTCCGTCAAAGACATGGACTCCTGATCCGAGGGTTTTTGCTCTTCCGCTGACTTGCTTGTTGTTTAGGTTCGCGACCACTGCGTTGCCTACTTGGCTGGCTTTCCCAACTTGCGAGGCGTCGGTATAGATGGTGAGTTGGCCTGGGGGGTGGACGGTGGGGTGCTCTTTTATGGCGGTCTCTTTGTCTTTGAATAGTTCTACCCTGGGTCGGTCTTTGCTGAGTATGGGCCATGGTCTTTGTGCTGGGGGGAGCTTGTAGCGGCTCATGGTGTTGGTTCCTACATCTTCCCAGATGGTGTGGATCATGGCATCGATCTGGAGCATTCTTTTCCTTGAGTGTTGTCTGACCGGTTCAACTTTCCAGGTGGGAGCCTTTGGGGACTTTGGTCTTGTTTCATTTCTTTCTGGCATTCCGGGGAGCCTGAGGAAGTTGGCGTGCTCTGGGCCTATGGTCAGGAGGTGTGCTCCATAGTTGCACTGGTACCTTTGGATTTGTAGTTCCGCTGGCCATACTCTTGCTTCAGTTAGGGCTTTTTGGTTGTTGGTGCTTCTGAGCATTCTGCAGGGCCACTTGGCACTTGCTGTTATGCATCAGTCTAGGGTGTTGAGGGCTTTTTGGGTGATGTTGTATGGATGGAAGGTGTCCGCTCCATACAGGAGGCTGGGGAGTACCACCGCTCTTACCAGTTTGAGGGCCATGGCGGGGTTCAAGCCTTTCCCTCCTGTGGACAGCCTGGAGATGTTGTGCAGGGCATTTTGCGCGCTTCTGGCTCTGTGTTGGCAGTGGTGGAGGATTCCTTCGGTTTCGTGCAGCATGATGCCTAGGTATTTCACCGTTGGTTTGTGCTCGAGCCTTTGGCCTTGGATTTCGATTGTGGACAGGTTGGGTTCGCTTCCTGGGCTGACGTGCTGGAGTTCAGTTTTTCCCTCGGATAGTGATAACTTGAGGCTTTCCAGCCTTGTGTCCATTTCTTCCCTAAAGAACCTTTCTATCCTGTTTGTGCTCTCTTCATACATGTCCCCTTCTCCCATGATAGAGAGGTCATCTACGTACATATATAGTTTTAGTGCCCCACACACAGAAGCGACCAACACCTGTCCTTTAAATATTCTTCCATCCAAAGAAATAAGTCATCAATGACATAAGAGATTACAATGGAACTAGAACCTGAAAGAAACCTGTAGAACCTCCATGACTCATTCTATTATCAACTGATGTAATCATAACATTCCTAGGAGAAATAATCAGCATTTGTCATGAGTAACAGATCATTTATCTCGGGTTCATAGTCATCACATAATATAGGCTCGATCAGCTCAGGTCATACTAACCACAAGTGACTAAGTTGCAGGAGCTACCCAAGTTTATCCAATCATGTGTTAGGACACTTATCAGTGGATGACAGATTAGTTAGATCCTGACTCATCATGATAGAGGTGACATATTCCAATCCTTTAAGGCAGAGCCCACTTCTGCATAATCCTTACATGCAGAGACATGGTGTATACTCACTGAAGGGTGCTCAACTAACATAACCTTTTATCGTGCATGGGCCTTGGTACCATGGTTGTAACACTACACCCCTCCTAAAGGTGTGTGCCCTAATGAACATAAGGTTGTTAGCATATTGTGTTTTTTCCACCATTCCCTGATGAAAGGAATATGGTGCAAATGGTTTTCAGATCCTTCCTCAATATACTAAGTGAAGGTCCTATCCCAAGAGTGGAGCAGTTTAAGTCAATGCGACTATGACTGTTAGGCTCTTTATATAAAGGATGAGGAAACTTGCCTATCTATACCCTTCTCCTCCTTTTGCATGACCCATCCTCCTCAGGTCACTTGGTGTTCTCTTTGGCATAGGGGTGGTCTTTTTGGAACTTGACAAAGGCATCGATCAGTTCTCTATTCACCAGGTTGTTTTCCAAGGGTTCCTATGTTCCTTGATCATGCAGATAACCTTCCCAAAGTATGAAATACTCTGTCCGCTTCCTTGGCTGATTGAAGCAGACCTTTGATATTCCTTCAACAAAGTATGCTTCTTTCCCATCATCAAGTTCCAGTGCTGGTTTACTGGGTACCAGATATTGTTGAGATGTTTTGTAGGGTTCAAGTTGTGAGATGTGGAAGACTGGGTGTATCTTCCAGTTGAAGGGGAGCTTGAGTTTGTACACCCTATGTCCAACTTTGGAGATTACTTCAAAGGGGCCAGCAAACTTGGTGTCAAGCTTTTTCAAAGGTTTGAGGTTTGGGAGGTTGTCCTTTTTAAGGAGTACAAGGGATCCAGGAGTTTGTTCTGGGAAAGAGAGGTGCTTAGCATTGTACCATTTGATGACTCATTGCTGAACTGTCAGTAGGCAGGCATGGACTTCTTTCCAGTTGTGCTCAAGTTCATAGGATCCTTTAAAGGTTTTGATCATAGACACCATGTCAGGTGAGGGGTGGTACCCATAGTTGGTAAAGAAAGGTGTTTAGCTGGTGGTGGAGGAGATTGAGTTGTTGTAGGTGAACTCTGCCAAAGGCAAGAGGGAGGCCTAGTTTGCTTAATCATAGGTGACATAGTTCTGAAGGTATGCTTCAAGGATCTGGTTAAGTCTTTCCATCTGGCCATCTATTTGGGGGTGAGCCACAGTTGAGAGTGACAACTTAATGCCTAGGGCAGTCATGGTTTCTTTCCACCATGCTTGAAACTTGGGGTATCGGTTAGAGACAATATTGGTGGGTAGGCCATGATGCTTCTAGATTTCAGAGATGAATTTGTTGGCCAGGTCCTTGGAGCTAGTGTTGGTGCCAAGAGGAATGAAATGTGCCATTTTAGAGAAGCAGTCCACAATAACCCAGATTTGGGTGTGGCCTTCTGAGGGAGGTAGTTCAGTGATAAAGTCCATGGAGATGCTTTCCCACAGCTAGTGTGGGAGCTCAAGGGGTAGAAGTTAGCCATAAGTCTTGTGTCAATGGACCTTATTTGTTTGACAAGTATGGCAAGCTGCGACGTATTTAGCTATGTCTTTGTGTAGTGTTGGCCAGTAGAAATCCCTTGTGGTAAGCTTGTAAAGTTTGTCTCAGCGTATGTGGCCTACCATTGGGTGATCATGCCATGTCTTCAAAACTGATGTACAGAGGTGTGAGGGGACAAACTACAGGTTATTATAGAGGAGCATACTGTCTGACAATTCATAGCCAGACAGGAGCTTGTTAACAAGTTCCTAGGTTTCTGGGTCAGAGACTAGAGCATGACGAAGGTCCTCAATGAATTCTGGATAAATGTTAAGAGCAACCCTTTCCGATGCTGCAATATACTGTCCAGGGTTGAGGAAAAGGAGTTCGCACTCTGGTGCCCCCTCTATAGGGACATGGTCTCTATGTCTTGATAGTGCATCAGCCTTGGTGTTCTTGGTTCCTGGCCTATACACAATTTTATAGTCAATTGTCCCCAATTTCTCCATCCACCTTACCTGCCTATGTGATAAAACCTTGGTTGTGGCAAAGTACTATAGATTTTTGTGGTCTGTCAGCACCAAGACATGAGATAGGGAACCTTCCCACCAGTGCCTCCATTCCTTGTAAAGACAAGTGTAGACTGCCAGCATTTCCTTGTCGTAAATTTCATAGTTTTGCTCCAGGGGATACATCTTCCTAGAGAAGTAGGCAATTGGATGCAAGGAGCTGTCTGGGAACTGATGGGAGAGGACCCTGCCTATGGCAAAGTCACTCACATCGGTTTCCACAAGGAGAGGAATGCTGGAGTCATAGTGCGAGAGAATGGGTGCAGAGGTGAAGCATTGCTTGAGCTTAGTGAATGAAGCATCCTGAGCCTTTCCCCACTTCCATGGTGTGTCATTCTTGGTGAGATCGATGAGAAGGGCTGCGAGTTTCGAGAAGTTTTTCATGAAAATTCGATAAAAGTTCACAAAGCTGAGGAAGGACCTGACATCAGTGACCATTTTTGGAGCTGGCCATTCCAGAACCATTTCAATTTTGTCCTTTGCTATTTCAATCCCCTGAGCTAAAATGATGAAGCCCAGGAATTCCACCTTATCAACTGCCCAATGGCTCTTAGAAGGCTTCAGGGCTAGTTGTTGCTTGTTGAGCCTTGAAAGTACCTCTCGCACCAGGCGATCATGTTCTTCCTGAGTATCTGCATAGATGAGTATGTTGTCTTGGTAGACTATGACACCCACATTGAGGAGATATTGTGTAGGATAGTGTTCATCATTTCCTGAAAGATGGCTAGGGTGTTGCAAAGACTGAAAGGCATGACCAGGTATTCGAACTGCCCATATCTTGTATGGAAGGCAGTTTTCCACTCTTCTCCTTTGGCTATCCTAATAAGGTTGTAGCCGTTTTTGAGGTTGAGCTTGGTAAAGATTTTAGCTTTCCCAATTCTGTCATGAAGCTCGCCCATGAGAGCAAGAGGGTAACAGTTCTGGATGAGGACTTTGTTGAGTCCTCAGTAGTCGACACAGAGACAGAGGGATCCATAAGCCTTTTTGAAGAAAAGGATCGGAGCACCAGCTAGGGATTTGGAAGGTCTGATTTTCCCTTCCTTTAACATGGTATCAATGTACTCCTCGAGGGTTTTGAGTTCTATCTCTGAGTTTGTAGATTGGTCTCTAGGGAGGTTGGGCTCCTTCCTTCATCGTCAACTTCATGTCTTATTCTTGGTGAGGTGGCAGCTAGGATCCAAGCTGCTCTGAGAAGACTTTTGGGAACAGTTGTTCCCATTTGTTTTGGTCTGAAGAGCTGATGGTCAAGGAATGCAGGAAAAGCTACATGGAGTTTTCCAAGGGCAGCCTTGCCATTGCAGAGCACCATCTGAGTATCTCTGAAGGACTAATGGGTGTGTCAACCCACCTAAGTAAACCTCCACCCATGACTGCGGTGTTAGTATGGAAGTCATCATCTTGCAGGATCTCTTAGGCTGACACCATGGAGACCTGGTGTTTGACAAGATGATGTTTGCACTTGTCATGCCAAGTGCAGGAACTCTACCTTGTCGTAGTCCACTGTGGGGTCATGATCTTGAAACCACTTCATGGGGATATAGATGTCAACATCGGGGGGTGTCGGTCCTATGTCAAAGTCAATGTTTTCCTCGTGATTTTGGATTTGCATCTGAAGCTTTGGCATATAGTACTATTCTTGCTTGCAGCTTCTATTGTAGGCATAAACATTGACAGGTACCTGTCATTTGCATTTGGGGACCAGGAGTCTATCAGAGATAAGAGCTCCAGTTGTGCCATTGTTGAGCTTCGCAGTGGCAGTGACCAAGTGGGTTTGGATTTCATGGTTGACAGAGGTGCGCCAGCAAAGTGTCACTGGAATTTTGATGCATTTCCCCTGCTTGGGGCCTTCGGTTTTGGAAGCAATGGTTGTCATTTCTGCAAGTAGGATCCCTGATCTCTCCTAGGAACGTCGCGGCTAGACGTTGCAGTACCTAGTGTGTGTGCATGTATGCGGGTTGCAGTGTGAGGAAGACAAGTTTTTAACAGATAGTTTGATAAAGAATGTCAGCACTACTATATAACCTGCATATTTCAACCCTAAAGCCATCCTCAGGCAGGCAAAGTGAGAAAGAAAAAAAAAACCAAGCATTAAACATTAAGTACGAAGATCTATGAAGATACTTGTATAGTCTAAAAAGAAAGGGAAATCGTACATCATGGGTATCATAAGTTGTGAGTCATTAGGTCATCAATCATCACTAGGAATACAAGCCACTTAACCAGCAGCCTACCTACGAACAACCAGGGCTAAGAAAATCCCTAGGACACTGGCTCCTAAGATGTTGCAATATACCTTTCCAAGTCTCTTCTTCAACAAAGGAAACAACAAAGGAAATGGGTCGTCGAGTTGTGGCTCTTCAAACCATTGGAATGTAATCACTGTCCACCTAGGTATCAGGTAATTCCACCACCCTTCCTGCCACTTCCGCTTTGGCTTTCTTGGAGGACTCCAACTTTTCTTCGTCCTTGTCATCCCTTTTACATTTGGTCCTATGCTGCTTGGTTGAGGAGATGTCAGCCTTTTTGACAGCAAACCAGTCTCCTGCATTATGTCTGGTATGGGCACACTTTTGACAGGCACTGTTTTCCTTGGCCCACTTGAGTTCTGCTCCTTGTAGGTATAGGAGTTTAGTGGGGTTCAGCTTGGAGTTGTCCTTTGGTTTGTTGGGTTTTTCTACCCTTTCCTTGCCCTTAGTTGTTTTCCCTTTTCTTTAGCTTTCGGGGCCTGGGAAGAGTCCATTTGAGTTGGCCAAGGATTCTTCCCAAGGGCTTTGGCAGCTTCCTCCATCTGCTGGCTGACCATGATTACCTGGTCAAACCACTCCTACATTGTTTGGAATTGGCAGGAGTAACTTGTAGCCATGGCTTCATAGAGCTTGGGGTGGAGTCCCTGGTTTACCCAATCCTTGAGATAGGCCTCATTGTAGAGACACATGGTGTTGAGCGTTCTCATGTAAGTGATGAACTCTAGTATTAGCCCCATGTGCTTTGCCTTCATCAGCTTGGTGATATAGCTGGGACGAAGGGTGTAGGCCCCAAAGTTGGATGAGATGGCTACTAGGAAGTCTTCCCACCTGGCAGTGGGATTGGTCCACTGGGTGTGGTTAATTCTTAACTGAGGGCAGACCTAGTCAACAGGGTTGACATGGGGTGAGGATGGTCTAGTGGTATGGCTGTCCTGGTATCATTGGGCGGTAACGTGCAAGGTTGTGGGTTCAAATCCCACTCGTCCCATTCCATACCACGAATTACCGGTTGGTCGCGGGTTTTGTAGCGTAAGCGAGTTTTCCCCGACCGTACAGGGTTGCCTAATTACTGGTTCAGTCCCTGTAAGCGAATGCGACCGATGACCACAATGGCCGTATGAAGGGTTACCCTGACGGCACTTAGCGAGATCGCTCCTGTATTACACGACTATGTCATATGCTCTTAATTGAGTGCGACGCCCCGTCCGTACATCAGTGATCCGAGGGAGGACAAGATAAGTCAACAGGGTTGACATGAACTGGATCTTTACCACATCAGTTGGGAATGAGTGGTTCTGGAGGGTGAAGTAAGTTTCCAGCTAAAGCTGGAACTTGAAGATGTCATCTGCCTTGCCTGAGAACTTGTCCAGTGTCAGTAGCTTTGGTCCCTTAAAGGCTGGGACCTGTAGTTGAGGTGGCAGTAGTGCAGGTGCCTCAGTTCTAGGAGAAACTGGAGGTTGTGGAGGTACTAGATTTCTCATGGCCTCCTGGATAATATCGTCCACATCACCCCTAGTAAGGGGTTTTTCCACTTGCTGAGGTCTTGGGGGTACTGGAGGAGGAGCTGGTGAAATAGTGACAGTTCTCCTCTGCCAGGAAGGTTCCCCTTCCTTGAGCCTTCTTACAAAGTCAAGGAATCCCCTGCTCCTTCTGTGCAAGGGGATCAGAGGTTCCATGTCACGGATGGTTGGACTCAGAGGATATTCCAAAGGTTCCTCAGTTCTTTCCCTGGCAGATTGCATGGGAGAGACTGCAGAATCAATGGGTCTCTTGTACTGCTTATAGAGATCCTGATAATGTGCAGGGTCTTCCCTAGCCTCCTTGAGGTCAGCCTCTAACTCAGCTATCCATTTCTGGAGAGTGGTTAAAGACTGGTTCACTTCTCCCTTGGCCTTCAATTCCATTTGAGCAAACTGAAGTTGATTCCTAAGGTTGAAGTTTTCAACATTCAAAGTCAAGTTGCTATCCCTCAAATGGGTGTTATCTGTTTGAAGTTCCACCAAGAGCTGCATGTTATCCTTTTGAAGACCAACTTGAGCTCCTTCCAAGTCATTGATGAAGGCAGCATTCTCTTCTTGAGCTGGCTGATGTGGTAGGAGTTTTCCAGCTCAACCTGCTCCCTTATTTTCATGGCTTGGAAAGTATTTTCCTCCTTTTGCTCCTTCAGGAGGTTGGCTGCTCAGAGGAGAATGTTCATAACCCTTGGTGGGAATGAGACCAGGACAGGAGGTAGTTTCTTCCCCATCTGCTTGTAGGTCAGAATGGTGGAGAAGAGAATACCTTGAATTTCCTCCTTTTGTTGCTGGAAGTTTTCCAGGAGTTGGGTTTTGATCTCCTGGTATGCCTCATCTCCAATGAAATCTCATACTCGGAGGAAGGCATTGTCAAGCTCAATGAAGCTGTTGAGAATGGAGATTTGATTTTTCTCTACAAACTTCTTTGCTAAGTCATTGAGTTCGACCTGGGTTTCGAGTATCTTCCTCCCAGATCATGTGGATCCTAAGGGTGCTTGCCCCAGTTTGCAAAGGGTTGTACTATCATAGAGGGCAAGTGCCATTGAAGCGTCAAGCATGGGAATGTCTTCGCTAGCCATGACTTGAGAATATAGTGTTATGGCGAGTGTCTTCAGTATGGTAAAGGCTTGGTAAAGTGCAAGTGCCACTCAACAAAGAAAGTATTACTGAGTAAACTCAGATATCTCAACTGTTATAAGTCTGGATCCACAAATACACTTTCCTACATTGAAGAGAAAGAGATGGAACAAAGTTTGAGAGTAAGAATGAATATATTCTTAAGGCTCATAGCTAGTCTGTAGACTGAAGAGAGAAGGAAGGAAAGAACACAGAAGATGATGATGATGATGATTATTCAGTTCATATTGTAGTTTCTAACTAGCTCTTCACTAACTAAAAACTACCAGGCCATCCAAATGCAGTCCAAGACTATGGCATGTCACCTGCTACCCCTCTCTACCAAATAAACAAAAGAAAAGAGATTAGAAAATAAGTACACGATGTCTTGCCAGTACAGTACAAATGTACCACAAATGGTCCCATGAAATAGCCTTCCCGTCCAACATTCCTAGCAAGGTGAACCTTACAACAACTAGCTACTGGACTCTTATGAAGAAAGAGAGAAAAGAAGCCCTTCTTATTATGCCTGAACATTTTTGCTAAAGGAAAAAATTATAAAGTAAACATAAAAGAAATCATAACCTGCCCATAGTGACGGTAACGGCTTCCTCCTTCTAGGCAGTGGCCAATGCCTTCACTTGGACAAATGCTGGGCAGGAGGGGCTCAATGAGGTGTCCTTTCCTTTGCAGGTAGCACACTTCAGGACTGTGACATCGCAGTCTTCTGATCTTCTTGCATTCGTCATGTCCGCAGGTATGCTTGGAGGTATAGTGTGCCTCAGCGCACATGTTGCATCATAGGGGGTTTCAGCAGCGAGCTTGGTGGTGATCAAATTCCTAACAATTGGTGCAGCATGTAGCAGAGTTGAATGGGATGTACTTTTCAACTCATTGTTTGCAGATAAAGATTGTGAGCCCTTGTAGGATGCAGTTTCCATTATGATCGTCAATGACTGTAATGACCAAGGAGGATGTGTGTTTGCCAGTTCAATCACTTTCCTATAGCAGCTATTGAGGGGTTTGTGCCAGGGTGATACCTTTATTGGGGTGCTCGATTTCTCTTCAGAACATATCAGCTTCTGTAAGGGCATCAGTGTGAGAGTGGGGGATGTTGTGCACCAAGTACTTCTTCCACCTGTGGTTCTTTCAAACAGAGGCTGTTGGCCTTCAGAGCTTTAACCTAGCAGAGTCGCCAGCTCGAACACTAGGCAGTGACATTAGTTATTGAGGGGTGCCTATCTGTCCTATGTGGTAAGCAAATCTCCTGCATGACTAATACACAAGTTGTGCAGCAGGGCATCAGGATAGACTTTCATGTGCAGATAACATTTGCCAGGACTATGCTTCGCCACTGGCAAGACCTTCGCACTGGTCACTCAACACCATGAACTGCGCCATAATATACTTTGAGGTTTACACCTTAAGTGAAGCAGGGCAGAGAAAGTTGGCAACAGATTGGCAATAACAACTTGAACTCAGCACTTCACCAATGCATGCTAACTGTCCTCTCGAGCCATCATGAGATCCCATAGGAACTAGTGTGCAATAGATTGGCAACAACCACCACATGATGCTATGGCCCAGTGGCTCTTAACCACCTTCCCATTACCTAGCAAATTGCTCCACTTCAGCTAACTGCATCTTGCTTTGTTTTTGATTAATGTGAGGGAAAACTAACCACAGTCCTGGAGCATCCAAGTGTTTCGTCATCATATGCTCTGCTTGAGTGAGTCCCACAAAGAGATCTAACTCTCACATTTAAGGTGCAAAGGTGGAGATTTCACAGAAAGAGCTCGACACACCAAACAGTAAAACTGCCACAGCTGGCCTGTCTGTACACTATTGGCAACACTAAACCCAAAGGTGGTCCTACATGCAAGGTAGGTAGCGTAACAGTCAGCTGGTTTTAATAACCGGAGGACACTCTCATGCTCAAATCCCTCACATATACAAATGTTGGAGATATAGCCCGATGTTATCGAAACCAGATGCTTGAAGTGAAAACATTGTCTTACGGTGACACTTAAGATCTGCCCTTGAGGGGCCCCATATCGACAGTTAAGCTCTATCTGCCTGTTTTCTTTTGTCTGTGACTGTGTCAAAATTGTTGGATGTGAACCTGTGAGCTGCTCTGCAAAAAGTAGATAGTAAATCTAAAGATCGTAAGAGGCCTGAAAGAACACAGAAGATGATGATGATGATGATTATTCAATTCTATTTTGACTATGTGAGGCTACAAACTTCATGGATTCTCTGCCTATAGTGTCAAACATAATCAGGGCTGTCCATGTACAGTCCTAAACTATGGCGTATTGCCCTATCCCAAACAGAAAAGAAAAGAAACCACCCATTCAAAAATCCTTAAAAATCCCCCCCAAAAAGCCTAAGCGAGTGACTAGATACATGAAAAAGAAAATAAGAGCTGTCTCCTCCACTCAAAACTACCTTCACTAGTTCCAGGCGATGAGGTGACTATTGGTGGTGTACTGGTGCTAGCAGGCATGACTGAGCACCGTAAGCAAGCTGGCAATGTAGCGATTGGTCCTGTCAGTGTTGAATATTGCAGTCGGGTGTCCTGCAGTAGGGGGAAGCACACCGACCATTTTGTTTGGTTTGTTTGGTTTTGGGTTCCCATCTTTCAGTTGGTTTGTGTTGGTACTGTGAGGGGCATTGAGGTTATGGCTGCAGCAAGTGAGGCTGCTGAGGTGGTTTTGTACGATCACTCTGGGGGGCCTAGGCACCCATCCTAGGAGCTCTGAGAGCATCATGTATTGAGGTTTTGCATGGTCAGAGGCTTGCTTAGCGGACCTGGAATGACAGTACAATCCTGTGTCGTCACCTCCCCAAGGAGACTGATCATGTACGTCTGCTTGCCCACTTGCTTACACAGTCAGGTGTCGGATAAAGGATGTGTGTGTCCACAATGTATCTCTAGTATTGCTGTGTGAGCAATGTCTCGCTAAGCTGTGGTTTGCATGGTCGGAAAGGTATGGGATGTCTAGAGCATCTGAAAAGGGATCATTATATGCTGCAAAACAGAAAAGACCAGCCCAAGTGCAGGCCAGTGAGGAGGACCTTCACCCCAAGGTGGGGGGTTTGTCGAGATTCTTGAGGAGCCTAAAGAACACAGAAGATGATGATGATGATGTTTCATTTCATTTTGTAGTTTTTACAACTAGCTCTTTACTAATCTAACCACAGGGCCATCTGCATACAGTCCAAGACTATGACATGTCACCCTGAAATAAAACAAAGCAAAAAGAAAAAGAAAGCATGAGCTTAACCCTTCCCTACCCCTTCTTACCCTCCTCCAAATACCTGCTCAAAGCGAATGACTAGTTACATGATAAAAGAATGTGTGATCCATCTCCTCTACCTCAAAAACTTCCTCCACTAGTTCCAGGTGATAAGGGGACTTGTAGGTGTTGTATAGGTGCTGCCAGGCATGGTCGCAGGAGCTAAGTGAGCTGGCAGTGTAGCGATCAGAATGGTTTTGTGTTTTCCATGGTTGGACATCCTGCAGGATGGGGTATGTATGGTTGTGTGGTTTGAGTTGGTTTGTTTTTGGTATTCCCAGCTTTTGTTGGTTTGGATTCATATTGTCGCCATGGAGGGGAGATGGGGGGTGTTGGTTGTGACTGTGAGGGTTGTTTAGAGGTTTGTGCGATCGCTCTGGGAGGCCTGGGCACCCCTCCTAGGAGCTCTGAGAGTGTCACAGTAGGGAGTATGGGAGGTATCATGAGACTTTGCCTAAGCAAATACTCGGTACGGTCGCAAGTGCAGTGAGCGCAACAAGGCGACTCTCAACCTGTCGAGTAGGCTATTCACATAGACCTACAGGACACTGGGCTGTCTCACATGGATGGCATGTGTTGGTTGCGACTGCTGTCGCAGGTGGTCTGTATAGAGTTGCAGTCTTCTCAGCCAGCCAAGGCCAGGACTGGAGATAATTTCTGCTCAAAGGAATGTGGGGGGTAGAAAGAATGTCTTGAGAGGCCTGAAAGAACACAGAAGATGATGATGATGATGATTATTCATTCATTTTCTAAACTACTCTTCGTAGTTTACAAAAGAATCTGCATACAGTCCTTGACTATGGCGTACCCAAAAGAAAAGAAAGAAAGAAAAGAAACTAAAGAAACCACCTGTTCAAACAAACATCTGAAAAAACAAAAGGCAAAGCCATATGAGTAAACAAAGTAGGTACCGGCATTTCCTCCACCTCAAATTCACCATCACTAGACAAAGGGGATACAGAAATTGGATAAATGTACAAAGGAGAAGGCACTGATGGTCCCTCAGTGGGATCGGCATCTGTAAGATTTGTATCAAGCCATAAAATGGCATGGGCCCATGGGCCACATGAACTACATCTGCTTGGGGGTTTCGGGGATGATAAAGGGGTACAAGACTGGGGTCTATGGGCTGGGACACTTACTTGCACTTGGAACTTGTACTGGTTTGGGTGTAGGGGTTGCCCAGTTTTGCTGGTCCTTAGGTAATCGGCTAATTTTTTGAGCAGTGATGGGCTGTTGAAAATTAGGGTGAGCAAAGGGTTTCCTAGCAGAAATTCTTCTCGTTCCAGGATCCGGCTTCTGCAGGTACAGATGGCATGTACTAAGGTTTCCGGTTCTTGATGACATCTTGTGCAATTAGTCCTTCCCTCCCTCTATGGGAGATGTCTAGGAAGGTGCAAGCTTCCTGATCTCATTTGGAATATGATTTGGCATATGTTCCTAGGGAGCTGGAATGTGGAGTCTTCATGTAGGGAGGGGTAGCAAGTGTACCCTTTTGCATGACTGGAGAAAGTTGTGCTCTATTTGTTGGAGGGCTATTTCTTTACTGTGAAGGGAGGGGATTTTTTCTACAATCGAGATGTTGAAGTGATTCCAGACTGTATCTTGGCTCATGAGATGTTTCAGACTTTTTGCTAGGAGGACTAGAAAAGAACACAGAAGATGATGATGATGATTATTCAGTTCTATTCGGTAACTACTCTACTTCTTCTATAGCTACCTAGGCCATCCACATTCAGTCCTTGACTATGGCATATCACCCATTTCTCCCCCAACAGAACTGAAAAGAAAAGAAAAACAAAGGAAAGAGTATCACAATCTAACCATGTGACCAGGCACCCCCATTGTAGGACAATGTAGGAAGAAACATGCAAGGAAGAAAAATCCTAACAAGAAATGGCAAAGATCCTAATACTCCTCTCCAGCCAGGCAAACCTTAGAACAACCGGTAGACTACGAGGTACAGGTATATACAAATCATATAAAGGAAAGACATATGAAAAGAAAAGCCAGAAAAAAAACCCAACATGAGGAAACGGTTACCGAGCCTACTAAGATAAATGTCCTTAAAAGAAAAGAGAAAGGCCAAGGGAGGGAATCTAGGATTCCATCGACTTAGCAGTGGTGGCATAAAGGTCATGTACCCTTTGTTTTCTTGTGGCCAAAGCCTAGAGATAGTCAGGGCATGCAGGATCATTGGTAGGGTGAGGGGCAAGACAGTTGGTGCACTTGAACACTGTGTGATTGCACAATCTCCCTTTGTGTTTACAATCTGCATTGCCACAGGATTGCTTGAAGAGGGTATAGGGGCCAGTACAAAGGCAGCATTGCAGGGGAAAAGTGCATTGGAGCTGGTGGTGGCTATTATGGCAGCAGCATGTGCATTGGGTGGCATGGGAGAAGGAAAGGTATTGTTTGGTCCTATGTATCTTATTAAGGATAGACAGCCCTTGAGAGATGCGGTAGTGGTTGTTGTTTACTATGACGGTGACCACAATAGAGGAGGCAGTTTTACCAAACTAGCTTGTCCTTGGACGCTAGCCAGTATGGGGTTTGTCCAAGGAGAACTCCGTGGTTGTACATCTCAATTTCGTTTCTGATCTTGGTCATGTACTCGACCTCGGACATATTAGGGATAGGGGTTGGCACATTGTGCACGATGTACTTCTTATACAAGAAGTTTCAGTGCAGGCTGTTGGTGTTGGGGAAGTGCTTGTATATGGCTTCCTCGATGGTCACCTTGTAGGTCAGCACTTGCTAGGTGGTGGTGTTCTCCATGACAGAGAGAAAGACATTGCAGGGGCCTGCTTGGTGAACGGAGCGAATGCAACAGGTAGAGGGTGCTTTCTTGTCAACGAGCACTTTATTGATGTCATTGCAGATGGTCACAGGGTTAAAGGAGGGTATTTCTCCCTCCAAGTTGACAATTATCTCTCTCTCCCTTTTAGATGGGTACTTAGGAGGGGGAGGAGCATTAGATGGTGCGGCCGAAGCTTTACCTTTGCTTTTGCAAATGACCTTGGCCCAGGTGTTCTTAGTGGCAGTAGTGGTCACTGGGACTGGGGGTGGTACCGGCAGAGTTGAAGTGAGCTTCTTCACTGCTTTGGTGGTTGTCGACGTTGCTGACCATACTTTTTTTATTAACTTAGCGAGCCCTTGTTCAGCGGGGGGCGGGGCCTGCTGTAGCTGAGGCATTGGCAGATGCTGAGCAGGTAATGGTGGCCTCGAGGTCATCAAAGAACACAGAAGTAACTTTCTTAGTCCTCCCTTGGTTCACTGATATACAGATAGGGCGTCACACTCAATTAAGAGCATATGACATAGTCGCGTAACTCAGGAGCAATCTTGCTAAGCACCGTCAGGGTAACCCTTCATATAGCCATTGTGGTCATCGGTCGCATTCGCTTACAGGGACTGAACCAGTAATTAGGCAACCCTGCACAGTCGGGGAAAACTCGCTTACGCTACAAAACCCACGACCAACCGGTAATTCATGGTATGGAATGGGACGAGCGGAATTTCAACCTACGACATTGCGCATTACTGCACAACGACACCAGGACAGCCATACCACTAGACCACCCTCACCCCGAACATAGAAGTAACTTTACTTGTCCTCCCTCGGTTCACTGATATACGGACGGGGCGTCGCACTCAATTAAGAGCATATGACATAGTTGTATAATACAGGAGCAATCTCGCTAAGCACCATCAGGGTAAACCTTCATATAGCCATTGTGGTCATCGGTCACATTCGCTTACAGGGACTGCACCAGTAATTAGGCAACCCTGCACAGTCAGGGAAAACTCGCTTATGCTACAAAACCCACGACCAACCAGTAATTCATGGTATGGAATGGGATGAGCAGGATTTGAACCCACCACGACATTGCACATTACTGTACAACGACACCAGGACAGCCATACCACTAGACCATCCTCACCCTAACATAGAAGTAACTTTACTTGTCCTCCCTCAGATCACTGATGTACGGACGGGGCGTCGCACTCAATTAAGAGCATATGACATAGTCATGTAATACAGGAGCGATCTCGCTAAGCGCCGTCAGGGTAACCCTTTATACAGCAACACAGAAGTAACTTTACTTGTCCTCCCTCGGTTCACTGATATACGGACGGGGCGTCGCATTCAATTAAGAGCATATGACATAGTCGCGTAATACAGGAGCGATCTCGCTAAGCGCCGTCAGGGTAACCCTTTATACGGTACACAGAAGTAACTTTCTTTGTCCTCCCTCGGTTCACTGATGTACGGACGGAGCGTCGCACTCAATTAAGAGCATATGACATAGTCGCGTAATACAGGAGCGATCTCGCTAAGCGCCGTCACGGTAACCCTTCATACGGCGTACACAGAAGTAACTTTCCTTGTCCTCCCCCGGATCACTGATGTACGGATGGGGCGTCGCACTCAATTAAGAGCATATGATATAGTCACGTAACACAGGAGCGATCTTGCTAAGCGCTATCAGGTCAACCCTTCATACGGCCACACAGAAGTAACTAACACCCATCCTTTAAATATCCTTCCATCTAAAGAAATGAGTCATCAATGATATAAGGGATTACAAAGGAAATAGAACCTGAAAGAAACCTGTAGAACCTCTATAACTCATTCTATTATCATATAACACAATCATAACATTCATAGGAGTCATAATGGAAATGATCAGTATTTGTCATAATCAACAGATCGCCGATCTCGGGTTGATCATCATCATGCGATATAGGCTCAATCAGCTCAGGTCATACCAACCGCAAGTGAATAAGTTGTAGGAGCTACCCAAGTTTATCCAATCATGTGTTAGGACACTTATCAGTGGATGATAGATTAGTCAGATCCTGACTCATCATGATAGAGGTGACACATTCTAATCCTTTAAGGCAGAGCCCACTTCTGCATGGTCCTTTTGCACAGAGACATGGGGTTTACTCACTAAAGGGTGCTCAACTAACATAACCTATTATTGTGCATAGGCCTTGGTACCATGGCTGTAACATTTATACTGTAGCTTGATTTTCTGCTTTGAGAGGAAGGACATGATCTAGTCTATTACGTATTCTGGTATGTTTTCTTCTTCAAGGCAGTTTTGAGCTTTTTCCACATCATGTTGTCTAACACTCCTTTGATCTCAAAAAATCCAGTCATGACCATGAACCCTGCTTTTTGTAGGATATTGACTTTGTGAAAGAGGCAGGTAAGTGCGTCATCTGTTCCCCAATTCCTTACCATGCTGTTCTAGTATCAGGATATCATGTTGTATGCTAGAGCATGATCAGTCAAGTGCTTGTTAATGACTTTTTCCAGAATCTTTCAGAGTGTGTTAGTGAGGATGAATATCTAGTAGGCTTTGATTATGTCATAGTTGTATTTATTTAGTTTGGGCAGGATGACTCCTAGGCTTTCTTTGAGGTTCTCTGGTAGAATTCTGAATTGACACAATAGTGTTAGCAGGACTACTACCACCTGGGGACACTGTTTGTTGACTTGCTGCCAGATGTTGTAGGGTATCGTATCTGGTCCTGGTGTGCTAGTGTTCTTTGTTCTTTGCAGGACTTTTTGAATTTCTTCACTTGTTACTGGCAGGACATTTGCATAGTACCTATGGAGGTTGGGGTCAATTTGCAGTCTGCCTGGGAACATTCTTTTGACAGTTTTATGGGCATACTCATCTGCTGTGGGGGCCAAGATGTTTGGCATGTTGAATTGTTTTGGTTTGGACTTTAGTCTGTTTATTTTCCAGATGTCGTTTTTGTCTGCCTCCTTGATCCATTTGTTTCAGTAGCTGTCTCTGGCCACTTGGATAGCTTAGAAGTACTCATTTCATGCTTTGTTTCAGAGTCATATCAATCCTGTTTTGTTTTTGTATTTTCTTGCTGCAGAGTGGAATAGTTTTCTGAGGTTTGACAAGTCTTTAGTCCACCAAGGCTTGCTGTAAGAGGTTACTTTTTTGAATGGGATGCTTCTGACTAGGAAAGAGAATAGCTGGAAGAGCCACAAGTAAAGCCAAAACTGGATATCTTCTTCCAGGACATAGTTGAGATCTAGCTGGTTAAGTTGGCCTAGATCTGGTATTGTGAAAAATTCCCAGTCTGGCACTATTCTCTGTGTTGCTTGAGGTAGGATTTCTGTTTGTAGTGTAACCAGCCTCTGGTCACTTCCTACATCTTCTCCTACTCTGATGGTCCTAGCTTTCTGGAGGCCTTTGGTATTAGTCCACCATAGGTGGAGTACTGTACTCTGTCTTCTGGTTGGATCATTCCTTGTATAGATTCCTAGTTCACTCAGTAGAGTGTACTGGTTGTTTGTAGTAGTTTTGATGAGTTTGTTTGCTTGCCAGAAATGTCTCTGTGTATGCATTCTGAATGGGTCCTATAGGGGGTGATGAAAATTAGTCTTGCTATCTGGACTTCCCTAAGCAGCTTGATGCCAAAAGAACCAGGGCGTCGCGCTCAATCAAGAGCATATGACTAGGTTCAGTGGCTCCCACTTTTGGGTTAACGCTCTCCCCCCTTTTTAGGTCCAAGTGTGATATCCTGAGCATACCCAAAGGTACGCGGGTAGACATGGCAACAGGCTGAGGAGTCCGTAGACTGGCCTAAGCTGACCTCAGGTTAAACCGTTGATTACCTTCCTCAGAACTACCAGGGTACTTACACCTTAAAGGAATTGCTGCCTTTGCTGGCCTTCGTTGATACCCAAGTAGACCCCTTAGAGACAAGTCCTAGTTGCCTCCACCACCGTCACACTCATTAGTACCTACTACTACTCAGCGCTTTAATCTAGGGTGATGGGAAGAAGACACCAGTAATGTGTTAACTGGGCCTTCGCTTCCTCACCCATGGATGAAAATTAGTCTTCTATTATCCTAACTTGGTACTGATCTTTGAAAATTTCAGACCAATACAAATCCAGTGCAAGCAAGGCTTCCTATGGTCTGTTGTATACTGCTATGAACTGAAATGAGTGTCCTGAGTCTTTGTGCCTGAATTCTAAAGCTATCACTGAGGAGGAGGAGAAATGCAAAGGGATAGGGAAAACTGAATATTCCTCTAAAACTAACTCTGTACTTGTTATTTTCCTTTACCCTTGGGAAAAATATCTTGTATCCTTTGCTTGACATTCATTTTGATTTGTATAGAAAGGGTTCTTATATCTTATAATGGTGGCTAGGTCACTTGCTTATTGTTGCATAGGATTGATGAAGGTCTTGTTGCTTCCAGCACAGTTTAATGTTGTCATCTTTAAGGTTTTGGTTCTCTGGGGGGGTCAATCCTGAGATGAGGGGGGTGTTGTTGCAGTTTGTTTGTGAACTGTTATTTTTACCATTTATTGGATTATGGTCTGAAGGGTCTGTGCCTGTTGTTTTGCTTGTCTGGCTTGAATAACTCGAATATTGTGTTCTTGGTATGCCCCTTGTCTAGTTTCATACCCTGGGCAGTCTGCTGCATATTCCTGTTCACAGTTGATGCACTTTGGGTGGGCATACATACAGTATTTTCTGTGTTTCTATTCTTTGGTATTGTAACCAGTGCAAATTACTGACTTTTGTTGTTTGCAAATTAGGGGGTAGGTTTTGTAGGTGTGATCGATTGATCCACATAGCTTGCATGTTTCAGGTTCTTCTTTGCATCCTGATCTTGGGTGTCCCAGCTTCCAGCATTTTGTGCACTGGGTGAACCAAGTGGCAGAGCACATGATTTCAGCTTTTCTGAACCTGTTGAATAGGAAAACCTTGTTTCTTTTGTTTTTGATGGCTAGGAGGTCTGTTGGGGGGATTTCGACAGTGATGGAGCAACATGGCTTTTGTTCCCCTTTTGGTTTGATGATGCAGATCCTAGAGATCTGGACTCCAGTGCTATCCCAGATTTGGTTTCTGATTATGTTGAACAGGTTGATTAGGTCTTTAGGGGGCAACTATCTTGGTATTCTATATATTATGAGGTTGGAGTTGATTGGTGTGTATCTCATGGACTGGAACCTGTAGTTGTATTTGTTTTGGAATATTCATTGATGTTTCATTGGAAGTGCTCTTCCACTGCTCTATATATGCTTGCATTGAAGGGCTGGTAAGCAAGAGGTTTTTTGTGAGTGGGTGTAAAGAGTGAGACTGTTCCTCTGACATTGATAGAGGCTTACAATAGTCTATCTTGGGTTACACCTTATTTTTTGAAGGCTCTGGCTACAGTGTAGGGTAAAGTTGTGACTATATAGTCCTTGTTGTCAATGTCCTCAACTTTTTCTTTTTAGAGGTACATGCATCTCTCTACAAAGGGAATGTATGCAGGCTAGATTTTTTGGGTTTTGGTTTTCTTGTCTTTCTTGGGTTTGTTGTCTTTAGTTGTAGGGTTGTCATTGCTTACCACATTAGCAAAAGTGCACTCACTGTCACTTAGGTCTTGTGGTTTCATGGTCTGGGGGCTGGAGTTTGTGATGTTCTATGGTTTCTGGGGGTTTTGTTATTGGGCTAAGGGGGAGTTTTGTTGGGCAACCTGGGTGATCCTGGATAACATTGTAACCTGCTCCCTGAGTTCTTTATTTTCTTTTTTGAGGGTATATAGGTGTTCTTCAATGTCCATGAACTTGGTTTACATAAAGGTGACTATACCTACAAAGCTAGCCATGATGGTGTTCATCATAATAGACTCAGTCATTGGGATGTTGTTGTTCATGGCTGTTTGATTGGCGATGCTAATTGCGAGGCCAGCAAAGGACTAGTTTCCTATAACTGCTGCTATCTTGTCCTATGCAGGTTTTTGCACCCATTCATCTGTGCTATCACTAGCTCTAGGGGTGTGCTGGTTTTGGCTTGATTCCTAGGAGAGGTTCACTCCCTTCTCTTTTCCTTTCTGTTGTTTGGTTAGGGTCTGGTAGGGGGTTAGGTTATCTATCATTTTTATTTCAGATTCTGCATAGTGCTCATTAGTGGTGGTTAGTCTCTAAGACCTATATTCATCTGATCTGAAAGTTCTATCTTTTCTTCTAATTTCTTGAGTATCTTTTTCTGAGAGACCTTCAAACGCTTCTCTTTCAATGACATTCCATATTTGGATGCTGATACCTTTGCTAAGGATAATGTCTTCATTTTTGCTATTGCTATTGTTGTTATCAATCCACCTTTGGCAGAGGTGGGAGGGCTTCTAGTTTAGAGAAAAGGGTTTGCATCCAGGTTCTAGAACAAGTCATGTATAAGGTTCTCAGTGGATAGAGGTGTTCGCCTGACCTGGCTGGGCATGGGTGAGGAGGTTTCTTCATGGAAGCTTTTGATGGAGCCTGACTGGGAGGATCTCATCCTTGTAGAGGTAGGTGGGGGCATGTTCTACTTAGGAGGGGTAGAGGGGTGAGATTCTGTCATGTTGACCATGCTAAGTAAGGCAAGGTCATAGTTACACTCAGGTTTGTGGTTCAAAACTCAACATTAGAGCACATTTCAGTAGTGATGGTTTTAGCTGAGTGTTACAAACACTGATTTTATAGTGGCATTACCTAAAGTATGAAAGGGCCATACCAGATATTTGTATAAGGCTTATATGAGTTCATATAGTATAGAATGGCATAATGGAGGCTTTGATAAACTTGTTTAAAGTCAACCTAATAGTTATGACATGATCAGCTATATAGGCAATATGCAAGTGTTATTGAAGATTGAATAGGAGGTTAAGCCTATGATGATCCCAGGTAATCTTTACCAAGCCTATAATCAGTGTTTGGTATAATTCTGCTACCTTGGAAGGAAACTGAAAGAGACACTTGCATGAAATTGCTACTACAAGGTTCGAACAATGGTATTCCTTATCTAACCTTATACACATACTGGTGTATTTAAGGGGGAAGAGGATAAGGGGGGGTAGTGAAGCCCTCTTCAGCAGTATCTTCATCTCAAATACTGTGGGCTTAGCAAAGCCCTCCTCAGCGATATCTTCGTCTCAAATACCATGGGCTTAGCAAAGCCCTCCTCAGCGGTATCTCAATCTCAAATACCATGGGTTTAGCCAAGCCCTCCTCAGCAGTATCTTCATCTCAAATAGCATGGGCTTAGTGAAGCCTTCCTCAACGGTATCTCTGTCTTCGATACTGTGGGCTTGATGAACCCACCTTAGCGGTATCTCCATCTCCAAGGTATCTCCATCCCCAATACTATAGGCTTGATGAAGCCTACCTCAGTGGTATCTCTATCTTCAATACCGTGCGCTTGATGAAGCCTACTGCAGCAGTATCTCCATCTTTGATACTGTGGGCTTGACAAAGCCCACCTTAGCAGTATCTCCGTCTCCGATACCATGGGCTTGATGAAGCCCACTTCAGTGGTATCTCCATCTCTGATACCATGGGCTTGATGAAGCCCACCCTAGTGGTATCTCCATCTTCGGTACCATAGGCTTGACGAATCCCATCTCAGTGGTATCTCCATCTTCAATACCTTGGGCTTGATGAACCTCAGCAGTATCTCCATCCCTGATACCATGGGCTTGACGAAGCCCACCTTAACTTTATCTCCATCCCTGATCCCATGGGCTTGACATAGCCCACCTCAGTGGTATCTTTGTCTTCAATACTGTGGGCTTAATGAAGCCCTCCTCAGTAGTTACTTTGTCTCTAATACCCTACGCTTAGCAAAGCCTTTCTCAGTGGTATCTTCATCTCCATTACTGTGGGCATAACTCAGGCTAGCTCTATGATGTGCTTATTATAATCAACGAAGCTCATCATTAGCATCACTGATTCTCATGCTTAATGAAGCAACATATGGGCTACTTATTATATTTATTATCTTACTAAGGCCTATCAACTCTGTCACTACCTTCTGGTGGTGACCAGCTTTATGCAAGGAAAGGTTTATAAATTTCCCTATACTATAGTTTTACATCTTTCCATCCTCCAGTGGGGTGTTTATACTTAATTAAAAGCAAAGACATAACTGGAAAATGAAAGATGACTCAATCCACCTAAAAGAAAAAAGAAAAAGAAAAAAGAAAAAGAGAAAAGACAAAGCTCACTTAACAAAAGAAATAAGGAGATCCTCTGCCAATTTTCTGTAAGACAGATCCTCCTTCTGCTTTTCAAGTCATTCTGGTTCTATGTTCTTATCATAAAGTTTTATCCTGCTCTTTCTACTATCACTATCGGAGGGGGGGGAGTTTTTCGTCCTTGGTCCAGCAGTTTTCCTTTTCCCTTTCCTACTATCTTTTCCCACAGATCCAGGTCCTGGTATAGTATATGTTCTAGGTCTTTTCCTTGGTATAGGGTGTGGAGCTCGCTTGTGGTCTAGCATTCAAGGAGGTAATGTTGTACAGTTTGCGGCTCTCTGCATAGGCAGATATTGCTTTCTCAGTGATAGTGTTGGAAGTTAGGCATGTAGCAGTGCCCTGTTCAGAACTGGAAAGCTTGGGATGCTTGGTACTTATCCATAACCATGTACTGGTCCACTTTCTTTTCAATTAGTTTGCCAGCATATTCTTTATACAAGGAAAACTATACCTATTGTACAGTGATTTGCCTCCCTTCTATTGTCTTAGTTATTCTTATGATGGATTGAAGGAATGAGTTATGTCAACGGTCTTCTAAAGACTGGAATGTACTTCTCAGCTATATAAGGGGGAATGGTGTTTGCTTTGATGTTGATCAGGTGATCTAGAGGGTGGTGCAGCCATTTATAGGTATATAACCACTCCTATTATTTATTAAGATAAGTGGTTCCTTAATGCATCTGAGATCAGGGAACTTGTCAAAATTGGATTTCAGATAGAGAGATTGGTACACTGTACATGATAATGAGGATTGCCTAGTTTACAAGTTCCTGATCCCCAGCCTTTGTCTCTTGGATAATGTACCTCTAGGAGTAACCACTCTCAAGTCAGATCTCAGATAGAGATTGGTACACTGTACACAACAATGAGAATTGCCTTGTAGGCAAGTTATCTGATCTTCAGCTCATGTCTCTGAGTTGATTTGAGATGTTGGGTAGGATAGCCAACTGGCATGTGCAACTCATGGAGAGGTTCCCTAACACCGAGGGCTGGTTAGTTCTATTGTCTAGCTAAAAGTCCTCAGTGATGCAATCCCTATCCAGGATCCTATCTAGAGACAATAAGGCTAAGGTACCCTTGCTTGAGATCAAAGCTTGGTATATCAGAAGAGGAGGATGAAAGTACAAAGATAAAGATGAAATTCAGGAGTTGACCTTGAGAGTTTAAAGAGGCCTACAGTGACATAAAGAGCAAATAACAACACATTCTTTTATAGTCTATCCTGTTAAGGAAATTATATAAAAGATGACATAGGAAATAGAACCCTGCAGAAACTCAAAGACTATCTCTTTTAATATAACGTTCACTGATCAACATTCCTAGAAGATGATATGTAAGTGATTAGTAGTGCAAGAGTATAGATTGCCAATCTCAGGAAAGATGATCTTCATGTGATATGGCTTGATTGACTCACAGGTCATACCATCATGGTTGACTAAAACTTGCAAGTTATCTGATCATGTGTTAGGATGCTTATTACCAGTTGCCAGATTGGTTAGATCTTAGCTAACATGATAGAGGCAAGACATTCCAGTCTTTAGAGGCTAGAGCCCACACTTGATTGATAATCTCAACGTAACCATTAATGGGAATACTCACTGAAGTGCATCATCTAACATAACCTATTATCGTCTGCATCCCTAGTACATAGGCTGTAACACTACACCCCTCCTAAAGGTGTGTACCCTACATACATAAGGTCATTAGCATATTGTGTTTTCCAAGGGTTGTCTTCCTGAAGCTGGTTAACAGTGCTTGGAGAGAAGTTGAAGGACCCTCAATACTTTGAGTGGTCCAACTCAAACTGTATAACTATGGTTTGTTCTCTGATGAGGAGTTGACCATTAGCCAACATGTGTGAAGAATAAGGGGATCTTGCCTATCTATATCCTTCTCCACTTTTTCCTTGACCCATCCTTGTCATTTTTGTTAGCATTTCCTTCAGCAAGGGGGTTGGCTTTTGTGAAGTCAACCAGCTTATCAATCGTTTCCTTGTTTACTACTAGGCTTTCCAATAGTTCCCAAGTTCCCTGATCATGTAGGTATCCTTTCTATAGAACCAAGTATTCCATCCTTTTGCACTGCCTATGGAGTGAACCTTCCTGATAGCTTCCACAAAATAGGCAGGCTCACTATTGTCTATCTAGGGTGCCAGTGGTTCTGTTCCCAGATATTTTTCTAACTAGATGTAAGGTTCGAGTTGCGATATGTGGAAGACTGGATGGATTTTCCAGTTGATAGGGAGATTGAGTTTGTACACTCTTGGACCCACTTAGTTGATACTCTCAAATAGACCAGAGAACTTGGCATTGAGCTTTGTGGATGGTTTGAGGTTCAGGAGGTTGTCTTTCTTGAGAATTACCAGGGATTTTGGTGGAATATCAGGGAAGGCATTGTGCTTGGAGTTGTACCACATTATATAGTACATTGTTGTCTGTGAGAAGGCATTGCTGCAAGTCCTTCCAGTTAGTTTCCAGTTCTTCTGCTCCCTTCTGGTACTTAATCATTGAGACTGCATCTGAGGATGGGTGGTAAACATAGTTGGAGAAGAAAGGGGTTTGCATAGTTGACAAGGATACCAAGTTGTTATAGGCAAACTCTGCCAGTGGTAAGAGGGGAGCCTAATTTCCTTAGTTGTAGGTGACATAGTTCTGGAGGTATGCTTCCAGGATTTGGTTGAGTCTTTCTATTTGTCTGTCTATTTAGGGATGTGCCACTATAGAGAGGGACAATTTAACTCAGAGACCATCCATGGCCTCCTTCCACCATGCTTGAAATTTGGGGTCTCAGTCAGAGACTATGTTTTTGGGTAGACACTATGGTGCTTCCAAATCTCCTGGATAAAGGTGTTCACTAGCTTCTTCGATGTCACATTGGTGCTGAGGGGTATGAAGTGCACCATTTTTGAGAAGTGGTCAACTATAACCTAAATTTGGGTGTCACCATTTGAGGGAGGAAGTTCGTTGATGAAGTATATGAAGATACGTTCCCACAGGTAGTGCAGAATCTTGAGAGGGAGGAGTTAGCCATAAGCCTTGTACCATCTTGCTTTGTTGGTTTGGCAGTGGTAACAGGCAGCCACATATTCAGATATATCTTTTCTGAGTAAAGGCCAGTAAAAATCCATTGTAACAAGTTCATACAGTTTATCTCTACCTAAATGGCCTGCCATGGGATGATCATGCTATGTCTTAAATACTGACATGTGGAGGTTGGAGGGGACAAACCACAGGTTGTTGTAGGTGAGCATTCCATACAGTATTTCATACCTAGGTAGAAGGTTGTTGACAAGGTCCTGGGTTTCTTGGTCAGAGACCAGAGTGTGTTGAAGATCCTCTATGAACTTGGGGTGAAAGGTGAGCATGACTTATTCTTTTCCTGCAATGTATTACCCTGGTTTGAGGAATAGGAGTTTACACTCTGGTGCCCCCTCCACAGGGATGTGGTCCCCACATCATGATAGTGCAACAGCCTTGGTGTTCTTGGTACCTGGTCTGTACATGATTTTGTACTCAATTGTGTGCTGTGCACCAACCTCTATCCAAAGGTCAGGAGTTGATTGAATAATATGAGGGTCAATGGTTTTTGGGCTAGTGATAAACTAAAAGCTTTGTTGAGGAGCTGCCTCTTTATGATAAAAGTTTTTGGTGTTGATGAAAGGTTCGGAGTGGGGTTTTGTACAGGGAAAACTATACCTATTGCATAGTGATTTGCCTTTCTTCTATTGTCTTAGTTATCTTTATAATAGATTGAAGAAAAAAGTTATGATAATGGTATTCTAAAGACCAGAATGTACTTCCCAGATATAGAAGGGGAAATAGTGTTCACTTTGATGTTGATCAGGCGATCTAGAGGGTGGTGTAGCCATTTATAGGTATATAACCACTCCTATCATTTATTAAGATAAGTGGTTCCTCAATCCATTTAAGACCAGGAAACTTGTCTTAGAGGAGTAACAATTCTCAAAGTCAGATCTTGGATAGAGATTAGTACACAGTACAGGATAATTAGGATTGCCTATTTTGCAAGTTACCTGATCCCTAGCCTTTATATTTAAGGTAATGTACCTTAAGGAGTAACAACTCTCAAGTCAGATCTTGGATAGAGATTAGTACACTATATACAACAATAAGAATTGCCTTATAGGTAAGTTATCTGACCTTCAGCCTATCTCTCTAGGCTGATTTGAGATATTGGGTAGGATAGCCAACTGGCACATTGAACTTATAGAGAGGTTCCTGAAACAGTGAGGATGGTCTAGTGGTATGGCTGTCCTGGTGTCATTGTACAGTAATGTGCAATATTGTAGGTTCAAATCCTACTTGCACCACTCTTAATATACCATGATTTTCTGGTTAGTCACAGGTTTTGTGGTATCAGTGAGTTTTCCCAGACTTATCTTGTCCTCCCAGGGTCACTGATGTACGGACAGGGCGTCGCACTCAATTAAGAGCATATGACATAGTCGCGTAACACAGGAGCGATCTCGCTAAGCGCCATCAGGGTAACCCTTCATATGGCGTTTTCCCTGACTATACATGGTTCCCTAATTACTGGTTCAGTCTATGTAAGCAAATGCAACCAATAACCACAATGGCTATATGAAGGTTACCCTCACAGCGCTTATTGAATAAAGGTATACACCTAATGCTCATATGTATGTGACTATGCCTTTATCCTATATAGAGTGTATGCATCTTGTCCATATAATAGTGATTGGAGGACTCTCAGATACTAGTATGCCTTAACTTACTGTATGAAGGTTACCCTGATAGCAATTAGTGAATAAAGGTATATACCTAATGCCCCTACAATGTGTGACTATGTCCTTGTTCCTCATCAAGTATAAATGCTCTGTCCACTTTACAAGTGATTGAAATGGGAAGTTAATTGCAGGTATGCCTTAACTTTATTATAATCTAGTTTATTCTGTTTTGAGATGACCTCTCTATTTGCTTCTTTTAAGTTGTAAGGGTGAAATCTATAGGCTAGCATAGGGGTGAGAAGGTTATGTAGGAGCTTATGATGCACACTGTTAACCTGTTTCTAGACTGAGTAGGGGATGGTCCCTCATCTGGGTGCTAAATCTTTGACTTTTTTGAAGATGACCACTAGTTATTTGACTATTACTAGTTCAACAACTTCATCTTCATAGTGCTGCTAAGGAGAAGGGGGAGGTGGATTAGTTCTTAGGGGAAACAAGGCTTTAGCTATATCTTATATATATATATACACCTTTATGGGTCTTAGCTACTATGACCTAGAGGGGAGTGCAGTTTTGGCTGAGGATGTTTTCATGTGCTTGAGCTTCTAGATGTTCTTATCTGCATTGTCTATAAAGTTGTCCTAGTGTTCCTTTTTTTGCTTTATAGATTGCTTTGAAATAGTGCTTGTTGGCTTTTGCTTTTTCTAGGTCCATTGCCCTCAGGTTCCAATGTTTTTGTGCTACTGTGTGAAATTGTTTTCATAGAGTGGAAAGTTCTTCATTTCACCATGGCTTTGACTATTCAGTGATCCTCTTAGTAAGGGTAGCAGACTTGAGGAGAGAGTTTATGTAATGGATAGTGCTGTATGGATGGACTTCAGTGTGACGGATCACCCTATATGGTTCGTAAATGTCTCGGTAAAGATACCTCAGGCATGCTTCGCAAACGCTACTGAGTAAACTCAGATATCTTGGCTAAATGAAAGCTCAACTGGAAGATATCGTTCCTACGGCGAACAGGGTGGACTTCAAGTGTTGAAGACGAGAAAAGACGAATATATTCTTTAAGGCTTGAAGATAACTCAAAGGCTCGTACAATGGTACTCGCAGAGAAGACAAGGTAGCTATGTGCTAAAGAAGGAAGGAAGCAAAGACAACAAGACAGATATACTCTATTCCCTAACTAAATACACTTTATCCTCCAGCGGGGCGTCTTTTTCGCTAACTTAATAGGATGGACTAACTAGAGAAGAAAGGAAATAAAAAAAGCGTCATAGCTTTAAAAAGATTCTTCCTCCCACCCGTCCTCACTACTCCTAAAAGAAAAAGAAAAAGAAAAGGAAAGGAAAAAAGAAAAGAAAAAACCAAAGAAAAAATCCCCCTCTTCTCCTTCTGCTCTCACTTGTCCACGGCTACCTCCGGGGGCTCCGGCGCTTCCTTTTTTCCTGGGGGCCTTCCGAGGCCTTTGTCGACGAGCTTTCTCCAGCCGTTCGGGTTGTCGTAGAGGATGGTTTCGAGGTTACTTCGTTCCGGGCTACCCTTAGCGGGGTTGTGTTCGGATTCGCACTCGAGCAGGTAGTGTTGTATCGTCTGGGCTTCTCCGTATACACAGATGTTATGTTCTCTGTCCCACGGTAAAAGGTTGGGGATGTAGGCCTGGCCGGTTCGGAACTGGTAGGCTCTTGTCGCTGCAAACCTTGGAAGGTGGTCGTATTTATCGGTATAGGGTTCCTCTCTTCCGGTGAGCTTCGTCATTTCTGATTTTAGGGTCGATCGGATTCGGCGTCGGATCGTGGCCCTGGTGACTGTTTTCTTTCTTCCCGACGTTCTGGTGATCGGGGCTAGGGAGGCTTTTTTGGCTTCTTCGTCCGCGGCTTCGTTTCCTGTGACTCCTTTGTGCGCTGGTACCCAATCCATGTTGGCTGCTACTCCGAGATCTGCGAGTCTGCCATTTTCTTCGAAGATGGCTTGGGCGATATGTTGGGTGTCTGTGGGATAGGGGTTCTGCGCTGCTCGCAGGGCTGCTTGGGAGTCGCTGAACACTGTGACCCTTTTAAGTTCCGGGAACTTTTTCTTGAGGTTGATTGTTGTTTCGAAAGCGAGCTTTATGGCCTATAGTTCCCCGTCGAAAACCTGGAAGCCGGGGCCTTGGCCTTTGTTGAACCTGAGGATTTCTTTGTTTTGGAGGTATGCGACCAGTCCTATTCCCACCTGGTTTTGGTCTCCTATTTGTGATGCGTCTGTGAAAATCGCGAGATGGCAGTCTTCGAAGGTTCTTGGGAAAGTTTTGAGTTGTTCTTCTTTTTCTTTGAAGTTCGCGAGTTTTGGCCTTCCTGCCGTGTTGATGGGCCATGCGCTTACCGGTGGGGCGAGCTTGTAGGTTGAGAACGGTTTGTCGCCTAGCTCTTCTTTGATGGTCCAGAGCATTGCGTCGATCTGCGGCATGCGCGTCATGGACCAGGTGCTCGAGAAAGTTTTGCAGCTCCATGCTGGTGTCCTGGGCGGTCGTGGGTCTCTGTTGGGTCTGTCTGGTAGGTGTGGGATTCTTTTGTAGATCGGGTGTTCCTTTCCTACCTGGAGGATCCTCGCTCCATAGTTCTTCTGGTATCTCAGTATTTCCAGTTCCGGGGTGTTCATTCCTGCTTCCAGGATTGCCTTGCTGTTGTTTGCTGTCTTGAACATTCCACATGCCCATTTCGCTGCTTGGCTTGATCCTTTTTCGAGGATTCCGATCGCTTTGTCGGTGATCAGGTTTGGATGGAAGGTGTCCGCTCCGTAGTATAACGACGGGTATATTACTGCTCTGACGAGTTTTTTGGCCATGTGCACGCTGAGACCTCTGGCTCCGGTGGCCAGTCTGTTGATGTTCCGGAGGCTTGCCTGTGCTTGTCCTAGTCTGTGTTGGCAGTGTGGGGTGTACTTTTCTCCTCTGTGAAACATGACTCCGAGGTACCGTACTATGTCCTTGTGCTCGATTGTTTCTCCTAGGATTGTTGCCGGGAGTCTGTCCCTTGGTTCCGCTCTAACATGTTGTAGCTCTGTTTTTCCTGGCGAGAGTGAGAGCAGAAGGTCTTCCAGCTTCTTCTTTAAAACCTCGTTCACAAACTTTTCAAGTGCCCTGCAGTTTTCCTCGTAGCTTTTCCCTGAACAAAGGAGACAGATATCATCTACATACATAAAAACCCTTATCTGCGCCCCGCTGTCTCTTGTCAGTTCTGCCACGTATATGTTAAAAAGGAGGGGGGAAATGGGAGAGCCCTGCGGTTCGTTCCTTTGTCGGAGAAGCTGAGGCTTCTCTGGCTAAGGAAGGACCAGGTCCATCTGACTATGTATTCTGGGGTGTTTCCTTTTCTCAAGATCTCGAGCAGCTTCTTCTTGTTTACTCTGTCAAAACCTTTCTCGATGTCCATAAAAAGCATGGTGACCTTTTTCCCTTTGTTTTGCTCCCATCTGTTATCGTGTTTGAGGGCGTTTATTGCGTCCGTGACCGATCTTCCTGGGAGTGCTCCGTACTAGTTTTCGGTGACCATTTTTCCTCCTATGGCGTGCTGGGATAATCTGACCGCGATTATTTTTTCCAGGATTTTCCCCAGGGTGTTGATGAGGAAGATGCACCGGTAGCTGTTTGGGTTTTCATACGAGTCTTTTTTCGGTTTTGCTAGGGCGATCCCTAGTGTGCTCTTGAAACTTTTGGGGTGCACTCCGTGTTGCATGAGAGGTTGGATGATTTGTACTATTGTCAAGGGGTTGGTTTCTGTAAGATGTTTCCAGAGGGTGTACCCTATCTGGTCTAGTCCGGGAGCTGTGGTGTGCAGGGTTTTCTTGATGGCGTACTTCAGCTCGTCTTCCGTAATCTCTTCTTTGCTGAGCTGTTCTTTTGTTGGCGGGGGGGGGAGGGGGTCTTCTTGTGCGGGGAAGAAGTGTTCTATCAGCGCTTGTGCTTTCTCGTTGGGGCTGGTCGCGCCTTTTATTGGTGGTAGGGGGATGTCCCTTGCTGGCCTGGTATATTTGAGGGCTTTCCATAGGTCTTTGTTGTTTATTTCTGCGAGGAAGTTGTGCCAGTGTTCCTTTTTTGTTTCGTAGACCTTGTGTCGAAAGTTCCTTTTGGCTTCGGAGATTTCTTGTTTGGTTCCTTTTCTCCGGGTTTTGCCCAGGTCTTTTTTCATTTCGCTTAGCTCTTTGTTCCACCATGGTTTTGACTTGGGGAGGATTGTGATCATCGGTAGGGCTTCTTTTTCTTTTATTTTGCTTATGAGGCTTTCCACTGCTTCCGTTGTCCAGTTGTCTGGGTCTTCTGGTCTGAATTGGGGGGCCTTCCACTCCTTGGCGTTTTCTTCTATTTTTTCCCAGTCGGCTTTTTTGAAGTCGTATCTTACCGTTTTCTCGTACGTCGCCTGTTTCGAGTCTAGAGTGATGGCTATGACTTCGTGGTCGCTGGTGGTCTGGGCTTGGTCCGGTGCGATCTGCCAATTCGCTCTCCAGTTTGCGAGGTCTGGGCTGATGAGCGCTAAGTCTATTGTGGTGTCTCTTTGGTTGCCTTGTCCAATTCTGGTGGGGGTATCTGGTTCGTTGAGGAGGTGGTATAGGTTTCTGTTGGCTGTTTCTACTAGCGGTTCTGCTGCCTTTGCTTCGTCTTTTGAGCATTCTTCCCACCATGGGTGATGGAGGTTCACGTCTCCTAGGACTATGTTTTTGTTTAGCACGAAAATTCTGTCCCATGGTGCTTCTTTTCCTTTCTGGTCTGGGGGCTTGTAGACGTTGGTAATGTCTGTGTACTTACTCTTGTTCCAATAAATTCTTGTTACCTGGTAATCTCCGTCTTTCGTCCATATGGGGAAGGGTCTTATTCTGCCGTCCGTTCTGATATATGTGGCCACTCTTAACCTTGTGGTGTTGCTGGGGTAAAAACGAGCGTATCCTTGGAAGGTTGGGGGGGCATTGTCAAAGGTTGGGGGTTCTTGGATTGCTATCACGTTCGCTCCACTCTGAACGGCCGTGTGCATGAGGGAGTGAAAATTCGTTTTAGATCTCTGACAGTTGTGTTGCAAGATTTTAAGGACAGGATGTGGGCCGAGGTCCCACTGTATTTTTTCGTATTCTTTTTGCTCCATTAATTTTCTTGGTGCATTTCGATTTCCATGCTGATTTGATCCATCCATTCCTTCCTTCTTTCCTCTACTTCTCTTGCTTGTTGGTCTTTTGCCGCTTTGACTGCCGGGCAACGGGGGTCGGTGGCCTTGTGTTCTCCCTTGCAGTTTGTGCAGATGAGCTTATAGTGTTTGCAGGGGCCGGTAAACTTGCACTGGGGGCACACGTGGTTCTTTGTGTTGTGTTGGGGGAAGTGGTCGTGGAGGTTGCCGCAGATATTGCATCCTTCTTTTTCTTCTCTGCACATTGCACTAAAGTGTCCTATCTTGAAGCACTTATAGCACACTGCTGTTGGATTTGGTCTTAGGGATTTCATTACTTTGCAGGTCTTGTTGAAGAGGACTACTTGCTTTCCTAGCTTGGGGACCTGGTCTTCTGTGATTCTGATAGCGACTGCCGCGTACTTGCCGTTGGAGGGGTTGTTCTTCCTGTCTTGTTCATTCTTGAGGTATCTTGCCGATGCAATTTCTACGTCAGCGACGTAGAAGAGCTCTTCGTGGAGCCTGTGGACTGGGACTTCTCCCAGGGGTTCTGTTGGTACCGAGTGGATGACCATTTCTGTGAACATCGTGGCTACTCTGAAGCCGTCTCTTTCGATGTCTCCGTTTGTGACCCGTTTGGTGACGTGGTTGAGCGCGTCTATGTACGGGACTAATTTGTTTGCTGTAAAGATTGGGGGGGTGGTGATCACTATTGTGGACTTGTGATTGACTCTCACTGTGATCCCTCTGAGTTCGATGGGCGCGTTCTGTTCTGCTAGGACCTTAACGTAGGCTTCTCTTAGTTTGTCGGGGTCTGTTCTGGTGACGCTTGGGTGGAAAATCCCTATGGTCGGGGAGTGGAGTTCTCTCCTTGAGGTGGGGTATGTCTTTGTTTTTTGTTCTTTTTCTTTTCCTTTTCCTTTGGTTTGTGTTCTTTCTTCGTTTGGGTTGTTTACGTTGTTGTTTGAGGCGGCCCTTTGTGCCCAGGTTTTGCTTGGTCCTGTTTCCGTGTTTTCTGCGGCGCTGGGGTTCGAGTTTGTAGTTTGTTGTGGGGTGTGGGCTGGTAGGGGGATTGCCGGCGCGACTGGTCCTTGTGCGCGTCCGTTACTGTTTTGGGTGTTCTGGCGAGGGGGTGTGGGGGTGTGAGGGTTTGCTTGTAGTTTGTTGATGGTGGTCTTGAGGTATCTAATTTCACTTGACTGGTTTTGCATGAGTTGGTTGATTTCTCTTAACTGTTTGTTCGTTTCATGTCTTTCCATGTGCATATCGTCAAGTTTTCTCCACATGTGGTTTAGGGCTTGTGCTATGCTTCCGAAAGCCTCAGCGTTCATGAAGACTCTCTCGTCTTTATTGTCTATGAATTGTTGGAATGTCTTTCCCAGGTTGTCTGGCGTCATGCTTGCTAGTTCGTAGCGGGGTTCCATAGGGATGGGAGAGAAGGTTTCTCTTTGGCTTGGTTGTGCTCTTCTTTTTCCTTTGTTGTTCGTGGGCCTGGTTGTCGTGTTGGAGTCATCGTCGGAGTCTTCTGCGTGCATTGACTTGTTGCTTAGGAGGGTTGGCAGTGAGTGCAGCGAGAGGGCGCTAGCCGAGCGGCCTTGGAAGGTGGGGTAGCTGTCGTTTGTTTGTGTGCTCGTGGGGGTGTTCGTGTACTGGGTGGCTGATACTTGGGTGATTGGTGTTGGCTCGTAGTCACTGAGATCGAGGACGGCCTCTGCCGTTGCTTGGTGCAGTGGGGTTGGGGAGTAGGGGGTAAATCTGTTCATGGCTTCGGCCGTGCTTGTGTGACTCTGGTTGTCCAGGTGGCCTTGGTTTATGATGGTGGTGTGCCCTGACGACGTTGTTTGGGTTGGGGTTTGTATTGGCATGGGATTTTCTTCTGCCATTTGCATTCTTTGAACGTCGTGTTCGGTTAGGCGGATGTCCTGGTTCCAACTGTGAATGTCTTCTTGGTTGAAGGCACGTGGGCTGGCGAATTCGGGGCTAGGGGTGACTGCGCTGGATCTTGTGGAAAGGGTGGGCTGGGACGTTGGGAGCCTGGTGCGAACGGGTTCGTTGATGATGGCCGGGTCTAGGTGGGGGAGACTTTCGCTAGGACTTTGGGACGGGTTTGCGGTGTCGGAGCTGTTGATGGAGATGGGATTATTTTGTGACATTTTTGGTTTTTTCCGACCGTGGGAGAAGCCTCCTATTTTCAGCTCTGCCTGTGAGCGGTGCTCCGACCTCTATCCGAGGGCCAGGCGGTGATGGGATAGGTAGGACTCTGTCTCATGGGGGTTTTGGTGCTTTGCGTTGACTATCGCGAAGGTAGGCGAGCTCTTCGTAGTAGCCGACCGTGTAATGTGGAGGGGGGGAAGGAAAGTGCAAGAGGCCTGAGACTACAAGACAGAAAGACCCGCGCGCTTATATATCCCATCCTTCACCCGAGCTGACAAAGAGATGACAAAGGAAATAGAAACACAAAGAACTAAGACCCGTTCTAGACCATCTCCTGATTCCTAATCGCCGAAACCTGTAGAAGAGTCCGGAAAGGACAGGACGCGATTAGTACTCAATTTGACTATGATCGCCTATCACTCTCTCGGGCCTCACTCCCGATTAGTGATAGTCTCTCGCGATACGAGTCCGATCGCCCGATCATGACCTCATGGCTGACTA